>PRKT01002059.1:0-16792 GCA_003671525.1 Saccostrea glomerata | reverse complement strand
TTCAGCTTTTCTGGCCCAGTGGTTCTTGAGAAGAAGATTTTCAAAGATTTTTCTTATATATTTCTATATAAAACTGTGATTCCCCATTGTGGCCCCGCCCTTCCCCCGGGGATCATGATTTGAACAATTTAGAATCTTCACTACCCCAAGATGCTTCCACATAAGATTCAGCTTTACTGGCCCAGTGGTTCTTGAGAAGAAGATTTTTTAATGACCCAACCCTATTTTTGCCTTTTCTTGATTATCTCCCCTTGCGAGGGGATATGTCCCTTCATTTTAACAATTTAAATTCCCCTTCACCCAAGGATGCTTTGTATCAAGTTTGGTCAAAGTTCGCCCAGTGGTTCTTGAGAAGAAGTCGAAAATGTGAAAAGTTTACAGACGGACAGACAGACGGACAGCTGGACAGACGGACGGACGACGGACAAAATGTGATCAGAAAAGCTCACTTGAGCCTTCGGCTCAGGTGAGCTAAAAATACTGCCCTGCATTGAAAAAAAAGTTTTCAGTCTGGTCATTCAGTCAGTCTGGAGAGGCCGACAACCAAACATTTTTTAAAGATGGCCTATTTCTACACTTCATGGACATTAGCTCAATCATTGGATTAGATACATGTAGTCTTAGAATCTAAATTGAAATATCAGAAAGAACAAAATAAAGATGAATTCTAAGTGGCATCAATTCATACTTTAATGAGTTTACAGTGTACTTCTGATTTCAGAGAAAAGGCAAATTCTGCAAAATGACATAACACTGTCATTATGATAAATATTGGTCAAGAACAGGTAAAAAGAAACAATGCTACAGTGATGGATATATCTCCTTGATATTCATGAAATAATAGTTTAAATATAACAAAATTTTCAGCTTTTTAAAATCAAAATACATGTACATGAAAAAAAATTTAAAAGATTAAAAATGTAAACAATTTTAAAATAAACTACATGTATTTGTGAAAAAAATTTAAGTTTATTAGATTACTAAATTGGTCTTATCATTCCTACTAAATTAACAACCTTACAATTTCCAAGTGTCATGTTTTAAACTGTTACAGTAGATATAATTATACATGTTCATTGCAGCTTTATATACAAAACTCGTCAGTTTTCAGAAATACTTATTTGAGCATATTAGGTCCTGGTAAGAACAAAATTTAATGAATAAAAATATTAATCTTAATTGTTCATGTATTAATTTCCTTGCAATTTTACAAACCCTTTTAAGAAATTTGATACATGTAAGTATAGACAAAAGCAACCTTCAATTAATACCTATGTAGTATACATTTATTTTACTGAAAACAAATTCAAAGATGTCAGACAAGCAGAGCATGAACTGCAATCATTGCATAATGATACACATCTTTTCTAAATATATGGAAAACAGCATGTATATACAAGATAAGGATGTTGTTGAACATTAAATTTTCTTCTATAATATATAGGTCGCCCTCGTGGCGCAGTGGTTAGAGCGTCTGCTCTAGAGTCGCGAAGTAAGGTGTCAATCCTTACGTCGCGGGTTCGAATCCCACTGCGGGACATGGAGACCAGTCCTTCGGATGAGACCGTATAAACCGAGGCCCCGTGTCGCAGTAGGTGCTGGCACGAAAAGATCCCTCACTGCTCAAAGGCCCTGAGTGCCAAGCATAGGACAAAATTTGTAGCCCTCCACCGGCAAGTGGTGGCGTCTCCATATGAGTGAAAAATTCTCGAGAGGGACGTTAAACAATATACAATCAATCAATCAATCTATCTATAATCTATAGACATATAAAAATATGCATTGGGTATAACAAGTCAGAAGTTCTTCTCCAAATCTCCATTGATTTTGCCATGTCTGGTTCAACATCTTAGCTTGAACCATCCAACTTTCTTTAATACTCTTGAGCTGATATGGGATGACCTCTACTTTGATTGATGGCACAAATTTTTTTAGGAAACACTGAAGTATTTTTTTGGTTCTTATCCATTCCAACTAATGACCCATGATCTGAAATCACATGTGTTCATTTTTACAATAACATTTAAAGAATTGCATTTTTTGAATAGCATAAGGAATTGCACTGAGTTTCATTCACTCGATGAAATGAATAAATTTCCAATACATGTATAATGAATGAAGAATCAATATGAAATTATTGTAAAATTTACAGATTGAATTAGTGAAATTCAAATGCTTGATCAAGAAAATTAATGTTCTTGTCATGCATAATCTGTATCTCTTTTTTATTAATTAGAAAATGGGATATTAATTAAAATCAAACCTCATTTAAAAAGGTAACTTGAACAATTGTATACCTGTTCTAAACAACCTAAACAGCAAGGATTTTATTTTCTTAACGTTTTAATATTTCCAATCAATCTTGCAAGTTCTATTGTTTACATATTAGCAACCTATCTCTGATTTGACCCTTGCCTTCTTAGGTATCATATTTTAACAACAAGATTACTGAATCGTCCCAAAGAGCGAAGATCAAGAAGAAAATGCAAATGGTAGCAATCACAGGTGTCCGCCATTACATGTAGGCTATAGAACAGCTATCGAGGCCGACTTACGTCACCTCGAATCAATTTGTTATTGATTAAGTTTTTAATACTAATTAGTTAAACTGATATATTTTTTAATAAAAAAATATTAAAAATATCAAGTGACAAAGGATGACTGCACTTAATGCCGGTTTTGGGTCTTTTTCTATTTCAAAATAAAATGCGATGTCAAATCGGTTATAAACTGCGTTGCGATAAAATAATTTGTTGTTTTCTTACCCCAACTCTCTGCAAATATCGGGAAATTAGACTTATCTGCCCTTGATTGAAGATAAGATTTATAAATATGCATAAGAGGTGGAGCTAATATTGTAATGATTGGTCTAAAATTAGAATTGTCACTGTATTTATATTTAGTGCATTTCTCTCTCTCTCGCTCTCTCAGAATTATTTACTTATGAAATTTGTAATTTTCTGAAAGTGTATACATTTATGAGTATTAAAAAATTTCCAAATCCTATAGGAAAATTTTAACAAGTCTGTTTTTGAAGAGATGCGTCGTAGTATTTTGAAAAAACACTAAGACGTTACGCGCGATGTTGGTGACGTTTGACGTTACACTTTTACAGCGCTACTGAAAATTTGACGTAATGCTTCTTATAGTGTTACTTGCTTGACTGGTACCCTGTTGCTATCTCTTTGTACTTGAAATACGAGTTTAAAAAGTCGTAGGCTACCAATGATTAAAATGATGAACATAGAGGGAGCTTTGGATTTGTATATATAAAATAAATTAAATTAAATTGAAATGATAATTAAGTAATTTTTGGGCTTGACAAATTTTGTAAAATTTTATTGTCAGTAATATGTTAATATTAATACCAAAACTACTATGTAACAAATGTTATAAATATAGTTTTATTTTGTATAAGCAAGGGCCTTCTATACTTTATTATTTGAACTATCCATGTGAATTGTACATGTAAATAACATTAGTTCCACTTATTCTTTCATGCATTCTTGTTTAATCTTGTATTATTTGTATTCATATTCCCCAGTCAGGCGCGTAGCTGCCTATACGCAAGTGCGTACACATCATTTTTCAAAAAAAAAAAAAGAAAGAAAGAAAGAAAGAAAGAAAGAAAGAAAGAAAGAAAGAAAGAAAGAAAGAAAGAAAGAAAGAAAAGAAAAAAGAATAAAAAAGAAATTAGAGATATTTATTTGGAGAAAAAGAGGCACTATCTGTCTTTCAAATTATTTTACGTCTTTCTATTTCTATTAAAATTTTGTTCAGAATATCGTTAAAATCCAGTCTTTAATAAAATCAATTCCAAAATTCTTGAGTAAGAAAATATTGTTGAATAAAAATGTTCAACTGTTAATCCGCGTAATCCTGATTATCCGGACAAATACTAGCTGCAGATCTGTAGCTCTCTGGTTGAAAAAAAAATCGGATAGACAAACCAGAGATTTGTCTATCCGAATTTTTTCAACCAGAGAGCTACAGATCTGCAGATAGACAAATATGTATGAAGGAAAGCGATCTAAAGGACATTGATCTAAAGAAAAAGTTACAAGAGTCTTGGAAGACTATACAAGAATTTCCGTTGAAGTAATGAATAAATATCGATAAACAAAACAACAACAACAAAAAAAAAGCAAACCAAAAAAAAAAATGCAAAATTCAAATTCAATTACTGAACAAAATAAATAAAGATATATTAGAACATTTTTGAATATCTCCTTTTACTGATGTTACCAATTTATAGAATTTAAGTACTCTCACATTGTTTAAGCTATCAGAATATAAAGGTGATCAAAAGACTCACACCCCTGTTTATATTTGAAATACTTTAACTCCAATATGATAAATTATTAAATTACTTCTCTGTTTTATCTTGTCACACTTGGAAACTTTTTTTCCAATACCAATATATTCATAAATTTATTTGATCAAATTATCCTTTTCTTCCTGAAGTATCCATGGAAGTATAACTTAGCTAAGTGTTTGCTTGAGAAAAGAGATGTTGTGTGATTTAATTCTTTTAAAGGAAAATGACTGAAAAATTTCGTAAAATCCAGGAGCTTCAGGGGGCTTCGCCCCCTGGCCCCCCACCAGGGCTTCGCCCTGGACCCAGACCCCCGACCATTTTATGCGTACACTTCATTTCAATGCTGGCTACGCGCCTGCCAGTTGGGGTCTTTATCTGAAATAAAAACTTGAAACTTGAAACCGTTAATTTTAAACGACGATTAGTGATGGATATTGGTGACAAAAAATTAAATAGACATCAGAATTTATATTGCTCCACAAAAATATTCTACTTGAACTTTAACTCTTTACAACTTACTGAACTGTTATGTATGGCACGCCAAATTCACAAAAATGAGATAATCATAGTTTTACAATTGATAAACTAGGTTTATCGACTGTAAACTATAGTTTACAAACCGTAAACTATTGTTAACGATTCTTTAAGTATAGTTTTCATCTGTAAATCTATATTAATTTAACGGTTGTGAACTATAGTTTACGAATGTTAATTTAAGTTTATCTGTCTGTAATAAAGCGTTAACAATAGATTTTGTTGATAAACATAGATTCACAATTGTAAAGTATAGTTTACAATCGTAAACTATAGTTAAGAGTTGTTAATCATAGTTTCACAAATTGTGAAACTATAATTATCAGATCGTTAACTATAGTTAACGGTTTGTAAACTATAGTTTACAAATCGTGAAACTGTATTTATCAGATAATCTATGTTTTGCAATCGCAAATGATTGATTTCGCTGTTAACTATAGTTTACGGTTGTGAAACATAGATTATCGCGTTAACTATGGTTTACAGATGTGAAATATAGATTAACGTTGTTAACTATAGTTTACGGTTTGTAAACTATAGTTTACAACCGATAAACCTAGTTTATCGATTGTGAAACTATGATTATCTCATTTTTGTGAATTTGGCGTGCCTTAGTTATGCCACATACACTTAATGTTCACGTCATAGAAATAGAAAATAACCATTTCCCCGCAAGCACCTTTTAGCATGGTACACGTTTCTCTAAAGTAAAGCGCAAATAATATTAATACGTAATATTTTATACAAAAATAACTTTTCTTATTTCTTAAGATTTTTGCAAGTATGAAATAGAAGGAAATTGTCATTAAATTTAAGATTAAATGAACTTTTTAAAGTGCGTGAAAATGCGTGATTGCGGGGAAACGGTATATGCGTGATTTTGCGTTAGAAATAGAAAATGGTATATGCGTTAAAATGCGTTACTGCGGGGAAGGGAGTTAAAATTGTATTTTGCTTTTGATAAAATCATCTTAACTCCAGTCCTATAGCCTTCAAACTGTATTATTATCAGAAAATTTATGCCTCTATGAAAATTGTGCCCTCATATCAGGCTAATTAATAAAAAAAAAAAAAAGCATGTTCTTGAAATTTTACAAATTAAAACATGTACCATTGTAAATTATAAATCTGTAAGATCAGAAAAAAAGGTGGAGTTAAAAGAGTTCAGGTTCCAGAATTGGGCAATACCATGTAGATCTCATATTTGTCTGAGAATTTTTTTCACCTGAACATCTGTTATGTAAAGATGCCCCATACTACTATTATAAAGTCATAGTAGAAAATATTCTTAATACTTAGTTATCTTTTTCTGTACCCAAGACTCTTAACAAACAAATAAATTTTACTAATAATACAATTTTGTTGATTTCAAAGTCAAATGAATATTAAATTTTTAAATCACGTAAAAGTTCTTTTTTCGAGTTTAGTTTTAATTGAGGTGTGATACATTAAAAAAAATAGTTTTTAGCTCACCTGAGCTGAACTGGTCACATTTTGTCCGGCGTCAGTTTGTCTGTCCATCTGTCTGTAAACTTTTCACATTTTCGACTTCATCTTCAGAACCACTGGGCCAAGTTCAACCAAAGATGCCACGAAGCATCCTTGGGTGAACAGATTCAAGTTTGTTCAAATGAAAGGCCACGCCCTTATTCAAGGGGAGATTATTCAGAAATAGCGAAAATTTGGTGGCATGTTTTAAAAATCTTCTCTGGAACCACTGTTCTAGGAAAGATGAAACTCGTGTGGAAGCATCCTCAGGTAATGTCGATTCAAGTTTGTTCAAATCATGACAATTTCAAATCAAATTGGGAGTAGGGCGGGGCCACAATGGCCGATTAAAGTTTTACATAGAATATATAGAAAACTTCTTTTATTTAAAAATCTTTTTCTCAAAAATAGCAAAGGCATGATTGATCATATTTATATGAACATATTCTAAGGTAATGAAGATTCAAATTTGTTCAGATCATGATCAAGTTTAAAGAGGAGTTAGGAGAGGGCCACATTGGCCGAAGTTTTACATAGAAATACATGTATATAGAAAAATTCTTTAAAATCTTCTTCTCAAGAATAGCAAAGCGATGATTAGTCATATCTATATGGAAGCATTCTCAGGTAGTGTAGATTCAAGTTTGTTCAAATCATGACCCCCAGGGGTAGGGCGGGCCACAATAGGGAATCCAAGTTTAACATAGAAATATACATGTATAGAAAAATTCTTTAAAAATCTGTTTCTCAAAAATAGCAAAGCCATGATTAGTGTTATTCATATGGAAGTATTCTCAGGTAGTGTAGAATCAACTTTGTTTAAGTCATGACCCCTGGGGTAGGGCGGGGCCACATTGTAAATTCAAATGTAAAGGGCCATAAAGCCACGGGTAGTCAAAGAAATATGCAAGCGTCCTTAGTTAGTGTAGATTCAAGTTTGTTCAAATCATGCCCACTCTATTTAAGGATTGTTTGGGACCACTTTTGGGTTTAAACTTTTCAATAACAAATTATTTCTGCTTTCTTCCTAGCCACCGTGCTCAGGTGAGCGATGTGACCTAAGGGCCTCTTGTTGGAAGAGTAATATAGTACTGAAGCAGAACGAACTGGCAATCTGGCATATTGAAACGATACTACCTGTAGCTCCTATCAATTGAAATGCAATACAAATTAATAGCAGAGCAAAATAAAAATTGTAGACAATTTAGTGTGTATATACAGTGAAACATCTCTAAACCGCCCCCTGGAAACTGGTTCTCTCTGAACATATGCCGAATTCATTAGTCCCGGCAAAAATCTTAACATTTCTGTACACATAAACTCATAAACCGGCCACCCCTGAAAACCGGATACCGGTGTAACGACGAAAAATGACCCCCGTAGAATAATGACCGGGGGTCATTTTTCTACGTAGAAATTTGACCCCCTGGTCAATATTCTACGTAGAGAAATGACCCCTTTTTTCGGAGAAAATATGGCCTTGGGGTCATTTTTCTCCGTGTGGATTGTAGAAAAATGACCCCGTAGAATAATGACCCTATGTCATTTTTGATGCAAAAGGCAGATTTTGGTAGGAATATTCTTGTCAGAAAAAAATAGGGGTAAAATCACGCAGTCTTCTGATATGAAGTGTTTATTTCATGCGTTATACACACTATACCTAAAATCAATAAAACAAGATGATTTATCACAATTAAAGGAAAGCGAACAACAGTTCCATGACAATAGAGCAAGAATACCCACGTTCTTAGATTTGTTTTATCAAATTTAATTTATAAAATATATTTCCACACTTGTTATTATTTTAAAAAAAATCAAGATCATCCATAAAAAATGTTCAGTTTCAATAATTGTAATCCTCTTTGATTTTACCTTGGGTAAATTATGTGCAAAATATCACAAAAAAGTCTCAATTTTTTTTCTTCACAAGTTACAAGAAAAGTTTATGTTTCTAAACCCCCAGTTAATTAAATTTGCATGAAAAATGGGCAGTTGTTGAAGAAAATTATATGTCTGATTTATCTCATAAATATCTTCAAGATCAGGAGCACAAATCGTGATTAACTTAAAACCTTAACTCACAGGACCGTAAAACATGAGGGTTAGGGAGGAGGCGCCATTACTTTTCTGAGTATAGTATTTAATTACATTAAATTTTATTTTAGATGCCCCCTCCCCTTATCCTCCGCTAATACACGTTCTCTTTTTATTGCTTTAAGTTTGATGACTAGGAAGTTCCAGTATTTGGACAGATAATAATTTTTTGTCTTTTTTTCTGAGATCTTTTGTTTATTTCTTGGATTTTAAGTTAAGTAGAGATTAAAATAATATAAGTTTTCATAATTTAAATTCCTATTTTAAGGAGCCTTTTGTTAATATCTTTCAATTCAAACTAGCTGCAACTTAGAATAGCTGGTTATGAATAATCTGCAGAGCTCACAAACTATTTAAGGTCAAAAAAGCTACAATTTTTAGAGAGAAAGCAATATTTTGGGGTTATAGAAAAGGGGCATAACTCTCATCATGATAGTAAATGATGGATGTCAGATAATGTGAAAATATGTACTGTTGGAAAACAAGTGAATACAGTGCAGTCTGAAATAGTACAGTTAAACAACAGTTTCTTAATTTCAAACAACTTTGACTACCTAGGATATGTTGATGTTCATGACAGTATTACAAATTAAATGAATGATTTGCAAACACTTTGAACCATGCCAAGAAAACCTTAGCATTCTCTCCGTATAGCAAACTCAATAAAAGCCGAATTAACGTTAATCTGTAATTCTTCCCCAGGGAGATGTGCGCCAAGCAATTAATGTCAGCAGGTTTGAGGGAGGGATCTTAAAATTTACTGGGTTTAAATTATAGGTAGAAAACTAATTATTTAGAAGATTTGCCCCCCCCCCCCCCCCCTGTTTTTTTTAGGGGGGGGGCGGGAGTCGAAAAGGGGAAGAAAATTAATTATAGTAAAGTAATTCTTTAAAAAAAAGAAGCTGTATTTCATTTTTTTACGTAATTCAGTTTCAAAATATTTTTTCTTAGTACAAAATGGCTTCGGCTAGTTGTGGAAGTACCGCGTCGAAATATAGATAAAAGGGTACCGAATTCCCGGACGCTTACATCATTTTCCCGGACGCTTACATCATTTCCTGGTTGAAAAAGATGGAGACGAGTACTGAATGGGTAGACGTTACCCGATTGGCTATGTAAACATTTTCCTTTTAAAGTGAATATTTTCTGTTGATTTTTTTTCTCTTATTTTCTTCAATCCAACTTTATAAAATATAAATGTTGATACCAGTGCCTCTGGCATTTTACGTATTTTGTAAATAAATAAAGATTTTTGACAGGAACTATTTAGGGCATAAGGGACTACTTCCTGGGGTAGACGTTTATTTTTTCTCTAACTAAGAAAGCTAAGAACATAGGATCCACCCCCAGAAGTCTGCTGCCGTAAATTGTCTTGCCGGTGTAAAGACGAATAATGACCCCCATCGAATAATGACCGGGGGGTCATTTTTCAACGACAAAAAATGACCCCCACCCGTAGAAAAAAATCATTTTTTGTAGAAAAAGGGTCCTAGGGGGTCATTATTTTATATGTTAGTCCTATGAAATAATGACCCCCACTGAAAAATGACCCCCTTTAAAGTGATACAAAATATACACTCTTTGATATCTTTTTTACAGCGAAACTAATTTTTACATTTTCTGTAACCAGAGATACACGTAGTCTTTCAATGCTAAAATTTTGATTGATTGATTGATTGATTGTATATTGTTTAACGTCCCTCTTGAGAATTTTTCACTCATATGGAGACGTCACCGATGCCGGTGAAGGGCTTCAAATTTAGACCTATACTCGGCACTCAGGGCCATTGAGCAGTGAGGGTTCTTTATCGTGCCAACGCCTACCGTGACACGGGACCTACGTTTTTAAGGTCATATCCGAAAGACCCGTGACTTTCACTTCTAGTGCCGAGCGCTTGGCGAAGGAACAGTCACTACCTTTGTTTACGTCTTAGGTATGACGCGGCGCCGCGATCGAGAATCGAACCCGGGCCTCCCGATCACGAAGCGAACGCTCTACCACTAAAAATTGTGTTTGAAAAGAGATTCTTTAATTGTCAAGTAAATAAAATTTCTTTTTAACATTCCTCCTTATAGAGTTTGCTTAAAGAATGATATTCCACTTGTTTTTAGAAATCAAACTATGCAAAAATCAGTTTTAAATACTCTTTAATAGGAAAAATTAAATTTTCCGTCATTTCAACTTTTAGTTTGTGTAAGTTTGGCAAATCCTATTTGACAATGATGGAGGAGGAAATTTTTATCCCCCCCCCCCAAAAAAAAAGAACATTACGTTAAATCAAAACAAAAAAAATAATAATAAATGAAAAGCAAAAATATAAATAAAACTCTATACCTTTCAATAATTCTGAAAGATGCTCTAGATAAAATATTGAAATGAAGTTAAGCCTTCACACAAGTACTATCATATCATAATTTACTTCGCCATGATTAAAGCATACTTTAAATGTTCGTGGAGGTATACTTGAAAGTATTGTGGCAAAGTAACAGTTAAAAATTAGTAGAATGGTAGATTATTTTTAGCTTATTTTTAATTCCTTCTTATAGAAAAATAAAGGTAGGTTGATTTATTTTTTATTTTTTTTGCTTTTGTTCAATATCGACTTCCTCCTAAATAAGAAAGGGGATGGGGTAAGTATAAGACCTAAAAATATGCTCTGTAAAGCTATGGGCTAGTGTAAAATACACAGTCATTCTAATGCAAAAACTATACATGTAGACATAAACTTTTGATTTAACACACAGTATTCATTACATTTCTTTTAACGTAGAACCTACTTCGTATGAAATCATAACTGGTAAATGTGTTAAACCTGTGCTAACCCATTAGGACGTCATAGTTAATTCAATGCCACGTTTTCCCGTACTTGACAGCTTCAATAAAAATGGTAGAAAATACTGCATTTTGAAATTCACAGAATTCAATCATGCCAACATAATCTTAATTCAATTAATATATTTTTTGGTTTATAATACTTAATGGCAATATATTTCTGGAATAAGAGAAAATATGAAGGCACCTTTTATTTACTAGATCTAGACCTGAAGTTGACAAACCCAAGACTATCTAGTGTAATAAAATTACTATGTACATACAACTTTCGTAATAATTTGAATGGTATATATTTTGAAGGAATGCATAAATCGTAAGAAATCTTTAGTTGCCAGCTATATAGTGTAACATCTTGATGAAATGTGTCTTAGTCAAAGATGTACGTGTTTTAGATCATTTGATCGTGTGTACATTTTTGTGATACCTATAATGAAATGATGTGCATTCCTATTAACAATTATTTGTTACCTATTCATATTCTTGGTGTTTGATTACAATTTTTCTATTAAATATGATCTTTTTAAAGTAAAATTACAATTTCTGATAGATGTTTAATCTGAAAGTAACCCCAAATAGTCATTTAATTATTAAATCCCGTGTAAGTGCAAAAAGGTCAGGAATATGAGTATCGGTAAATAGCCTATCTTTCATTAGTTAGAGGGGAAAGGTATATATTTTAATCATTTTTTTGTAATAATTTGGCTATGTTCTTCATCATATTGAAGATTGAAAACATAGTGACAAAGACTTCTAAAAAATATTTACAAATATAGGGTGCATAATTGACTAAAAATAATAGAGTTCATTTGACTATTTTTTTTAATGGTGGACTTATCTTTTATGTTAATTGAATGAAAAAGAAATTATTCTTGATAAAATATTGTTTAATATTATTCAGTTTAAAAAAAATTATAAACGACGATGTTTGAAGAAGTATTTTTGTGATTTTTCATATTCCCTTTATGACAAGTACCCCTAAAAAAATTTGAAAATGTGAAGTCGCAGTATGTAAATACCATACCAAGTTTCACAGCCTGTTCTAGATTAAAAAACAAGGAACATATCATGATATCATAACTGATTGATAAGCAAGTACTAATTTATCATTTTGAAAAGTTTGAAAATCTTGTGACAAAGACTTTTCCGACATAGATTCTACCTTAATTCTTGTTTTACTCCACCCTTTTACTCAGTTCTGAGTATATTTTTCAGAGAATTTAGTATGAAAATCAGATCAAACATTTTCATTGCTGTAACGTCTTCTTTATAATGTATATTAATATGAAAAGTTAAATGAAGACCATTTCTTTTTATGTGCCCGTAATCAAAGATTCGGGGGTATATAGTTTTATCGTGTTTGTCTGTATGTCCGTCTGTCTATCTGGCGGTTTGTTTTTCCGCAAAAACCTTAACCTTTACCATAACTTTTCATTTATTGGAGCTATGACTTTCATATTTAATATGTATATTCCTTGTGACAAGAACTTACTCTGGGTACCACTAAATTTGACCTTTTGATTTTACCTTGGAGATTGTCCCATTTTACACAAAAATGTCAAATTTTTACTTTGGCCATAGCTTTTAAACAGTAGATACTAATACTCTCATTCTTCAAATATGTAGTTTTTTGGCATTACCTTTCATTGGATACTAAAAACCTTGATCTTTTGACCTTGACCTTGGAGTTTTCCGTACTTATGATTTTTTTTACCTTGGCCATAACTTTTGAACGGTAAGAGCTAGGGTATTCATGCTTCACATATGTAATCCTTGTTACATTAAACATTTTCTTAAGAAATCATCAACTTTGACCTTTGAGTTTGACCTACCTTTCAAAAACTTATCCTTAGCCATGACTTTTGAACAAGTGGTGCTAGGGCTTTCCTATTTTGCAGTTGTATTTCTTGTGAGAAAACCCTACTTTGGGTAACAATATATTTAAATTGCATTTAAGAAAAGTTTAATCTTCGCTATGCTGCCATACAGGGGCATAGCTGTTTCACAAACACATCTTTTTATATATGAGGATTTGCGGATAAGAGATGGATACCTCAAAGCGTAACAGACGGACGGACGGACATCCCGATCACTATATACCCTCCCGCTTTTCAAGGGGAGGATATAATAATATATAATACTGCTGATTTTTTCTGTCAGTTCGATGATTTCCACCATCAAACAATGTTTACCTAACCCTTAAGGCTTGATAAATCTTTTACTCCTTTAGATTCTGAATCATTGCATTTACCTTAAAATATGGTTATAATTGTATAATGTTATGAGATCAACATATCATCAGATTATTCCCAATAAGCTCATGTGAGCATTTTGGCCAATTTGCTTCTTTATCTATTTTTTTTTTGCCCCCTAAAAATTTTAGCTTTAATCTTCAGGGGGTCATTTTTCTACGGGGGTCATTTTTCTTCACGTGGGTTCTGCAAATTTTTAGGGAAGTGACACTTTTTCTACGGGCAAAGGGGTCATTTTTCTACGTCGAATAATGACCGGGGGTCATTTTTCGCTGTCGAAAAATGACCCCCGGTCATTATTCGATGGGGGTCATTATTCGTCTTTACACCGGCGTTTTGGGAATATGGGTGATTTACATCAATTACACTTTTATTGACTCCATCGCTGTCGAAATCGAACGAGATTTCTTGGCATGTGCATATGATTTACTTTTGTTAATTTAGTTTGCTCATTTTGCGCAGATCTCTTTCTAATGCAGATTATTTATGAACAATGATAGATTGAATAAGCAACTGTAAATGGCATATATGAATTTTATATACTCTGTTTAGAGTTGAACTTTGGTATATATCTTTGACACTGATTGATATCTTGAACACATTGAGATATCAAAGTCATTTTAAAGTCCCTTAATTGAAGACTTTTTTCTCTATATATCTTACCCTGAAACTCTTGGATATCTCAGATTTTCAGCAGTCCCATAAGCATTTCAAGATAACAAGTGTTTCTTTATTTTATTGATTCAATGATTTATGATGAATTATAAATATATCAATCATATACTTTTATGTTAATGCATTAACATTGTATATTTTTCAGGCCATATAACAAATGGTTGCTGAATTCATGAAGACTTGGATGATACAGTACTTTTCTACTCTTATGAACCATATCTAAACATCATTTTGGGATCCTTTTCTCAGAAAAAAAAAGAATTTGCATATTCAAAGACTCTGTACATAGTTTATTGTTTGTTTGTATGTTCTTTAATATTCTTCTTGAGAATTTTTCACTCATATGGGGATGCCAACATTTTCCAGTGGAGAGCTGCAAATTTTGTCCTTTACTTGACACCCATGGCTAATTGAGCAATGAGGAATCTTTTTGGTGCTAGCACCTACTGCAACACAGGACCTCTGTATATACAGTCTCATCTCTATGTCCGACTGTTGGATTTCGAACCAGCAATTAAAGATCATGCAACTCCTTACTCATGACTCTCAAGCAGACGCTTATGCCACTGCGCCATGCAGGTGACTTCATAGGTTATAAAATGATAAGATAAGATTCATAACTTAAAACTGGTGTTTTTGATTCAATCACAGTATAGAAAATGTTTGGAAAAAAGGGAGGTAATAGCTACATGTAGCTCTCACTGTTATTGCATGCTTAAACTATATGAATTACATATTTTAATTACAAATGTATTTTGAACCAGATCAGTAAAGAAAGAAACACTTGAATATTTTTACTTTAAATTTTATTATAAGGTTGATTATCTTTAAAAATGGAACTTTAATTTTTTGAGTAGGAAGAAAAAATTTTTTAGAATGTACATGGGCACTAATTTTGTTTTTTTTTTAGAAATATTCATAATTTGTAGATCTTGTGAAGGATATCTAAATATTGATTTATAAATTTTTACTTCATTTTCAAACAGCATAATCTTTATAATAACTGAATATAATTATGTAGATAGAAACCTTCCATAAATATTTACATGTACAAGTAGCTGCAGATATGTAGCTTATGTGAAATCAGGTATACTTGAAAATCAATTAACCTGTATTTATTAAACATAAATTTAGTTAACACATTTATATACATATGCAGTATTTCATACTGAATATACACTGTGTGTTAGTGTTATACTTATTCAACATAAAAATTGATCAGAAGTGATCTTGATGAAATAAAACATATAATTCACAATATTTTTTTCTTGTTTCCCCCAATTAATCACAATTTAAATGTACTAGTATATAAATTGATAAACGAAACTGACTATACCATTAAAAAATCTTGAGTTGTCTTTCCTTGCTTAAAGAAAATATTTGATGCAATGAATGCTCCCTTTGGTTCATGACCCTGAATATTAATAAGGTTGGGCTTTAATTTTGGCTAAAGTTGAAAAATCAGGAAGAAAGACAGGGGAAAAGAAAAAGATCTTTCTTCCTGTACTAATTTATGTTACTATGTATATTTTTTTGACTATGTAGCACATCAGGTCCATTATTTATTGTCTGGTGACCTGTGTCACTTGTAAATTGTGATTGTAATTACCTATCATTGGTAATGATTTGCTCAATAATTATGCACACAATGGCAGAGTCACCCAACCATGAAGCTTGGGCTTGGGGTGTACCAAGTGATTTGGTAGCAGCAAAAACCCTTTGTTCGAGGTGTGAAGCATGTACTAAGCTTAGTTTTCTACTGTATAATAACAGAAAACAAAACTTACTGAATGAAACAAGTGCCTGTGGCTTACTGTATGAAAAATCGCCTGTGCTTGATCTGACTTGTGGTGGGTATTTTTCACACATCTGGTCGGTCAATATTACCCCTCTGGCCATTGACACTTATATTTCTTGCAATCAAAAAGTGGCCGGTATGATGAGAGGAAATTACCCATGTTTCTAATCTTTTGATCTTGGAAAAAAGGCCGTTGTAACGACGAAAAGTGACCCCCGTAGAATAATGACCTGGGGGTCATTTTTCTACGTAGAAATTTGACCCCCCCGGTCATTATTCTACGGCAAGTAGGGTCATTTTTCGACTGTAGAAAACCCTTCCAGACCGTTAATTCTACGACATCACACACGTTGAAAAATGACCCCCATAGAAATATGACCCCCTACTTTTTCACTATATTATACAATAATATCTTATGAAATGAGATGTAATACTCAATATGCTTTCATCCCAGGGTTGGTGAGGGTCGGTGAAGATAACTGTGTCTCCTGATTTTTAAAAAAAAATATCCTTAAGTGAGGTGGAAGCAAATTTAACACCACTTCTTATATGGACCCTATATAATATGATTTAAATATAATTCCTATTTCTTTGTGATTGGCTGAGATTCACCTATGTAGGAAAAATGTTACTTCTATATTTATCTGCACATGACTTTCAAGGTGTAAGGGGTTGGGAAGGAGGAAGTGCGAGCTAATAATTTTTTTTCAGCTGTCATTTTCCCCTGATAACGCCCCTCCCCTCAAATCTATCCCATGAAAGAGCCTGGCATTGTTGTCCTCAATGGGACAAGGGGACATTTA
>PRKT01002058.1:13190-36113 GCA_003671525.1 Saccostrea glomerata | reverse complement strand
GTTCCGACACCTATGCATCACAATTGAAATCAACAAGTGACATCATCAGTGAACAAATTATTTCGTTAACTGCGATTGGGTCTTGAAAGATCGCGTCAAAGTTTATTTTCCGACTATGCTTTACTTGCATTATTCAATATTTTAATGAGCTACAAATCAGAATTGGAGAGGATCGTAAATTTTGTCGTGGTTTGTGACGATTAGTTCGCCCTATTTTGAAAGAACACACGACTTCATTAACACGCGATTATTGAAAATTACTAAATGTTAAATTGTAAGTGTCATTCGGTAAGATTTACCAAACTGCATCTGAAGGTCCTTAGCGTGTTTCAGATTCTTGTTACGTGTAATTATCTTTTTTCAAAGCTTTACCGCCTAGGGAAAACGTTAACAAATAGCCGTATCACAAATGTTAGGCGTGCGTCAAGTTTTATTGTATAGGCGAGGTGTGAAGAAGGCGACTAAATAGGCAGATATTTCATAGAATGATTCAATTTGATTGGTTGAGAGATAAGATTTTAATTTTTTTAATGAAAGACGTTGCCACAGTCAGGTCACAAAATATTGAATGAAATCAAATTTGCCAGGGGTCCGACGGCAACGTGTCAACTCAGTACACCTAGCATTGCGATGTTGACATTACTTTAGTTCATGTATTTTAAATGTTGTGAAACTAATTCAGCGATCTTCGATATTCTATTCTGTTTTTCAATTTTTGAATTAATCTGTGCAAGAAAATACCATTTTAATTTTGCAGAATTCAGTAGAAGAGGGCTGCAATGTCTGTTAAGATAATTTACATCCTACTCCTTTCTGTCCTACTTTTGTGTGAAGTTTCGTCATCAAGCTGTGACGCTAGAAATAGTAATTAATTCTATACATGGCTCCTTTTTACGTTAAGCACTTTGTTTTCCCACAAAAAAGTTGGGTTGATATAAATATGATTATTTTAATAATTAGACCGTGGGTTTTTGTTAAGTGAACAAGATAACCTTGCATTTCCGCAGACTAATTGTACCTACTTTCGATAAATGAATATTCATAACAAGAGTGATCCATTGAACATGAGTGTACTGCTTTATAGCATCATCAAAGATGCAAATAAATCCTATAGCCAGCAGCTATTTACATACTCCTGGTATTATGGCCTACAGAAAAAAAAAATTAGTGCTAAGTGCTAATGTGTTTGCTTACAAAAATGAATAAGATGTCTTTGAAAGAAATGAAAATATGAATCCACTACTCTCAGAGCCAATTAGAAATATATGGAGATAATGAGAAGTTTTCAAGCCTCAAAGTCCATTCAAATCTTACGGTTCATAAACCCTCTGCTCACTCATATAAACTAATGCTTGAACCTTAATGATTTTCCAAAAGGAATGTATTTTATAAGTAAAATACTGACTAGTAAAGCATAGCTTTCGGGGCAAAATTGGACAAAAAAGACACTTTAACTTGCAAATCTATAAAGAAATAATAGACATTTATGTAATTAAGAATATCAGAGTATCATTGACCCTTAAGCAGAGGAAACATGCACCTCTAAAATATCAGAATTGAGATAGGTGTAAGTGAGCATCCCCTACTGACCTCACATGATCAGGATAAAAAGGGGGGAAAAATCTGTCGACAATCGAGTGTGTACTATAATTGAGTATATAATTGTCTAACAATGACATATAAAAGAAAAACTTCCAGCAGAATTTGACTTATTGTAATGCTTGATTGCATTTAACAGTACGATATTGAACTCTGGACACGACATACATATGTAGTCCAGACTTTTACTACCATTCCTAATTATAATATATGAAATCACAAGATTTTTCCAAAATCAACAGCTTAAAAACTTTATAAATCTATACACAACCATTCCCATGATAAATTTAAGTCCAGGCTTTTTGATATCATTGACAGTTGTGTACTTTTTCAATAAAATTGAACTCGTAAATTTCCTTACCTGGTCATGAGTCATTTGCAGAATTATTTTCTAAACATATTGTGATTGCACACACAGGTTCTCTGAAGTTGACATCGAAAGATGCTTGAGTTTCTGATTGACAATTATATCTAATATGTGGGTTTTGAAGACCAGGTATTCGAAAAATCTATTGGAATTCCCACTGGTACCAATTGGGCTCCGTTATTGGCAGACCTATTTTATATTCATATGATGCAGAATTTGTGCAAAATCAAGAAGAAAACACTTGCTGTGGCCTTCAACTCGACATTTAGATATATCGACAACGTATTGTCAATTAACCATAAAAAAAATTTCCAATCCTACGTCGATACGATATATCCTGGTGAGCTTGAGATGAAAGATACCACAGAATCTGACACATCTGTTTCATACTTGGATATTTTACTTGAAAAAGACGTTAATGGTAATCTAACATCCAAGCTCTATGGTAAATGTGATGACCTTAACTTTTTAAATACAATTTATCATTGAGTAAAATGCTGACTGACGTTTTTCATTCTAATTGTTAGTCCATTATTTATACACTAAATTGACGACGGAGTCTACCGTTATTTCCTGATAACACAGCGGGTGTGAAAGGTCAGCAGGGGATGATCACTTCTCCATGGAACCTGATCCCACCTCTGAGGTTTCGGAGGTCCGTGTTTGCTCTGCTCCTATTTTCTCTTCATATCCATCCAAAAAAATTTAATATCACTTGGTGGGATTTCTTAGCAGTATTCCAGGGTCTCATATTGAACTTAAAAACATCTCCACTTCTTAAGATATGAAGTTGACATGGGAGAATAGTGGAATAGTTGGTGGGACTGAAAATCCCATCATTCTCCCATGACCCATATGAATCTGAGTTTTATGACTTCATATTTTTAGAAGTGGAGATGTTGTACTTCTAAGAAATACCACCAAATGATATGAAATATTTGGGATATCATAATTAGACATGGTAGTAAACAGTCTGGACTATGTCGTGTCCAGAGTTAAATGTCGTACTTTTATATGCTGAATTACAAGGTCATTTTATCAAACCTTAACACTTGCAAAATGATGACTATTAAGGAGACTTAATGTTCTTGCTTCACCATCTTGTTTGTCAATCACTTACCTCGTTTAAGAAAATGGATGAACATAGAACTTTCTCCTGCGTATCGAATTAGCTGAGAGATACCTATAACATATGCGATGATAATGATCTTCTGTTACATAAATATGATGATTTAAATAAAAATCTTTGGAAATACATGTAACCATTTATCATTCTACATCCATGTTTTACTGCAATTGTCAACCAACCATTTTTCTGCTGTACATTTCAAAGACTAGAAGAAATAATGTGATTAGTAAGGTCTTCCGTATGTCTTTAAACAATATTTCAAAATTCTACTCCTCCTACAGTGTTTATCTGATTTTAATACAACTTTGCACGTAAGTAGACGGCACTAATACATGTAACCAATTTATCGATTTTTGATTTTGATAAACGATGTACCTACAGTGTATGGCTACTCGAAGTATAACTACCGGGTATCTGTGAAAATCTTGTAAACAGCTACTCATATCACAGTTCTAATCTGATGGCAATTAATCTTAATTAGTCAGAAAAAAAAACAAACTAAGGGTCATTGTTCAATTATTGTTGTTGCAAAATAACAATTCCAATTGCAACTTTTTTTTTTGTTATAAATTCAAACAAGTAGAGCTTTAGTTTCGTCACTGATGTTTCATCTATACAGATCCCTGCTGTTTCTATTCATCTATAATGAAATTTCAGTTTGAGTGGTAAGTGTGGTGTGTAAAGTTAAATTTCAAACTACATGGGTATAGCCATGTCATATAAATACTACTTAAAATTTACCTCCATAGATCAGATACACGTGAGATGAATTTACTGTCCAAGGAGGGGGTGTCAAGGTCAAATGAATTCCTACCTTTGTCTTCTGATAAGCCGTTTGGTTGATCAAGTGAAGCTTGATGAGGAAGTTAAAAACATTTATAATAAAATAGAGCATATGCTCAGAAAGCTTGCCGTTTAAGTAGTAAGATTGATTTTTTAACTCATAAAATGTCTGTTTAGTCTTAATGAGTTTTTTAAAATCCAATCAAAAAAAAAGTAAAATGTTGGATTTCTTTAAAAAAGTATTTTTTATTTCTAAGTTTGGTATAAAAGTTCCTAGTTTACAGATATTGTTCACGAGATACAGATGTTACTTATTGGAAAGACTGGGGTTGGTAAGAGTAGCACCGGCAACACCATACTAGGATTTCCTGCATTCAAAACCAAAATATCCGCAACCTCTGTAACAGCCAATACACAATACAACGAAACAGAGAGATTCGGCAAAAAGTTGGTCGTCATAAACACCCCTGGTCTTTTTGATACAAATCGAACGGTAATGGAAACTCTCGTAGAAATGTCAAAATGGTATGCTCTTGCTTCCCCCGGAATTCATGCCATAATATTAGTAGTTCAGATTGGAAGATTTACTGATGAAGAAAATAAAACTGTGGAATTTTATATGAAAGTTTTTGGAGGGGATTTGAAATACTTTTTAATCATAGTATTTACTCATAAAGATAGACTAGAAGATGACGGTATGAGTATTGACGATTTTGTTCGTACAATGGATAAGGACTCTAACATTAAAATTCTAATTTATGAAATACAGGGAAGGTATACGGCCATCGGATATAAAGGTCGAAAGGAAGATCGTGAGAAAGAAGTACGCCACATATTATCTATGATCAAAGAAATGGGAAAGAGCAACGGTCAAGCATACTACAGCAATGCCATGTTTAAACGCGTTGAAGATATCATTAGAGAAAATGAAAGGAAAGAACGTGAAGAGTCAAAGACCAAAGAAAAGATGTACACGGAGATGTACACGGAGGAAGAAGTCCTGCGTTTTATACATGCAGCAAGGTCTAAATCTCGAATCAACATTATCAATGCCAACAACCAAGAAGAGGGATTACTTTCAAAGATCGTCTCTACAGTTGGTGGTGTTCTATTAGCCGCAGGAGCACTAGCTACAAACGCAGTTGGGTCAGCTCTATCTTTTGTTGTGGCTGGTTTGGATATTGAGACTAATTATATTTGTTCGTTATTTTTTTCAAAGTCATGTTTTGGTGAAAAAAAAAAGTGAAGCCAAATAAAACTCATTGTTATGAATGTACATTTTTTTCTTTATATATAATAAGCTGAACAAATTGGCGACAGTCTTAGTAAGAAAGCAAAATGAAATTTATATATAAAATCATATTTTCATTTTGCTGAGTGGTTTGAATGATATATAATAAATATTCCTTTGCAATAGTAATAACAATAATCAGCTTTTATGATACAAATCTACTAACTAGATCAACTAGAATGCCTTACTAATACCGCCTACTAGAGAAACCGAAAGAGAAACAATGTGTCCTGTTTGTAATAATAAAAGAGATAGGTCTGTTTGATACTGGTGTCTTCAATGTAAAGGTTTACATGATACATACGTTAAAATGTGCGACAAGAATAAAACAACTAGTAATGGACAAGGCAGTGAGCTCTGCAGATGCTATAAACTAGTAATTTTAGGTGTCAAACTGCCATCAGTTTAAATTGTCATTGTTGCCATTGCATATTTGCAAAGAATTGCATCGAACACTCTTGTTAAACAAAGATGTATGCATGTACAAAAAAATAATACTTAACACATAAAGACTATTCACAACAACTCCACATACAAGAAAAAGAAAAGCATGAGGAGCAATTGTATTTCGAAATAAACCGTTTAGATGCTGAGTATTAAATTATATTTTTTTTTGAAAATAAAATTCTAAAGTTGTCTTATTTTATAAAGTTTTTATATTTAAGAAATATTTTCCATAATATAATAATTGTTTTCCATTTTTTAAAATTGTTGTTTAGTTATTTGTTTATTAATTAGTCATTTTTTGCTTTGTATTATGACATTATTTACATTTTACCTCCTATGCATACTTCGAGTCACCATAACCATCCTTGATTTGAAACAAAAACGGAAAAAAGATGTACATTGTATAACTCTAAAACATGAAAGTAGTTGTAAATTCATCCATATTCCTTTAATTCTACTCTCTTTTACTTCATATATTTCATTATGCTTCTTCTATTTGCAAAGTATATTATGGATAATGTAACTAATACATGTATTGCGGTACTCTTTTTGACACTAACAGAGCTTCAGTTTGAATCATCAAACAGATATGGAGATTACGGAGAGTATTCAATATCAAAGTCTATAAAACAATACAAAAAAGTACCAGAACAAACATGGACCTACAAAACATCAAAGGTGTATCAGGTGCAATGCAGGAGTGAGCATTCCCTGTCGACCGGTCACACCCGCCATGTGCGCCTTGTCATGGTCGGTAAATAACGGAAATTCCGTCGTCAATTCAGTGTATAAATAATGGACTAACAATTAGTATGAAAAACGTTAGTCAGCATTTGTCTCAATGATAAATTGTATTTGCTAACAAGGTTATTGTATCGACTTTAAAACTTATGCAATGGTGACTTTAAATGAGACTGCTGATATTCTTGTTTCATCAACTTGTTTGTCAATAGGTTGCCTTGAAATTTTTGAAATTTTTCATATAAGAGTATGCCCTTGCGTATCGAATCAACTGAGAAATATAAATTCTGTATGCAGGTAATGAAGGTATATTGCCGCATAAATGGACTTTTACCAGAAGCACTGGCTTTTACAGTTGACTGTTTACTTGGACATTTAAACCTCTATCATCTACGGAGGTACAAAATTGATAATGGATACGAAAACTTTTCTAGTGGTCAGAGTAATGGTGTTAGGGACACTTATATGTGAAGGCCTGAATTTGAGGGTAGGTTGTTCGTCGTTTTCGTCAGGGGCAACTTATCTGTGCTTTGAAATAACCCGTTGTAATCGTTGAATTAAATGTTTAGCTAAATATTTATGTCGTAAAAGAACTTCCGTACACTGTCCTAGTGTGAGAGTAATTTGTCAACTGTAAAAGTCAGCGCTTCTCGTAAAATTCCATAAGGGGACGTTGACAATTAATGAAAAAGTTAAAGTCATCACATTTATCATGAAACTTGGTTGTTAGATTACAATTAACGTCTTTTTCAAGTAAAATATCAAAGAATTAAAAAGATGTGTTTAACTCTGTGGTATCTTTTATTTCAAACTCACCGGGATAAAACGAATCGAAAAAAGGGAATGAAAATTACCATTGTTAATTATATCTTAGTTATATATACGTCGTCGATATACTGGTATCTAAATGTCGAGTTGAAGGCCGCAGCAAGATTTTTCTTCCCTTTATACACAAGACCTTGCACAGACTCTGCTTCATATGAATTAATATACAAAAAGGCCTGCTTATACGGAGCGAAATTGGTAGCCATGGGAATTCAAATAAATTGTTGGAAGACATGGTCTCCAAAAACCAGAAAAATATTGTCAATATTTCAGATGAAAACTTTTAAGATACAAATCTTAAATTACATTACCTTGTCAGCAAATACAATTTGTAATTGAGTCAAATGATGACTTATATTTTTATATCATTCATACTAATTGTTAGGCCATTATTTACACACTGAATTGACAACCGATTATTCTGTTCTGTCCAGATTATGACAAGGAACACACGGCGGTGTGACCCGTCGGCAAGTGATACAAACACCCCTATAGCACCTGATCCTATGCACCTCTGATGTTTTGGGGTCCGTGTTTGCTCTACTCTTATTTTGCATTGTTTTGTGCGGTCTTTTGAGTTCGTAATCTCTATATATTTCATCAGTCTAACATAGTTTATGATTTGCGCCTAGAAATTGTTTCCAGCGAATTGATTTTTAACTCAGACGAGGTAAACAAAACTGATTTTACGTATTTTTTCAAACACTTTAAACTTGAAGTACACGTAGAATGTCCCGTGGGTTACTGTTTCCGTCCGTTCTGTGGTAAGCATTTATGTCTAATTTTCCAGTGTTTGTATCATCGGGATAATATCAATTTTGTGAAAATCCATATGTTTGGTTTATTCTTTATATATTTTATGACAGAAATTTTATGAGACTTTTGGTTGATTTATCGACTTTTTAAAAACCACTTTTTACCAAAAATGTGTAGTGTTTATTGGAATTGTACATCAAAGATAAAATTCAAAAACGTTTTAGTTGAAATTGCATAAAAATCATTTCAATGTTTGAACAGCAACAATGGAATATTGCTGAGGTATTTACGTTCAAGATACTGTTATTCATTTGCTTCCTTTATAGATGTGTATATAGTGACGGGCTTAATGTATTGTATTGTACATCAATGTTATTTCTATTTCTTTAAAAAAAAATCTAACAGTTAGTAATTAGCTCATTTGATCAGAAATCTCAAATTGTCATTTAAAAATCATCCCCTTCTCAATTTTCTAAAACTATATAAACTTGGCAAAGTTCAAATAGTATTGCAATTCATATAAATGAAAGACTATGCTGATGAAAAATGCATTCTTTGATAAGTCATGCTGTATACTTTATACGTATTTCAAAGTAATTCAAACAATAACTGAATGATAAATAAAAATAGAATTGTGTTATCAAAATTATTTTGAAGGAAATTCCGACAAAAAATAAAGTTCCTTGAAAAAGTCATAATCCTCCTATACAGTTTGTTATTTGACAAAAATTTTCTTGGTGCATATATGATAAATTTAAAAATTCAATGAAAACCCTTAATTTATCTTTTCTAGCGATAAAAAAGTGCAATTGCAATTTTCTACCTGCATGTAGTTCAGATTTTGCCTAAAAATTCACTTTCATTATTAAGGAAGGTCCGCACTTTTACGGATCCGGTTTTAATTTTATACACCAATATAAAATTCTGATTATCAATTATCTGTTGAAAAAATCTTTTTGGATGATTGAAAATAATATAGCAAGTATTTATTTGTTCAGTATCATGTCATTGAGCATACAAAGCATGTAATATCGTTAATCATGGAAATTTTAATACTTCGCACTCTGTCCATAGGAACTATGTGTCATTTATTACATACATAGACACAAACTTCTTTATTGCCTTTGTGGACCTAATGCTTTTTTAAAAAATTTAAACAAACTAACTTGAAATCTATTTAGAATTTTTTTAAAGCTATATCATCCTTTTAAATTTCATATTTCGAATAATTTTGCAAAGAATGATTGAAAAAATGATATTTCAAATATGGGGGTATAGGTGTTCAAATTACTGTATTGTTAAATTTATCTGGTTGAGCATAATAAACTATGTGTTTTTGTTAACCTTAGATATAATTCTTGATATTTTAAAAGAAAAAATGGCACATAAACAGTTTCGATTTTTAGAAATATTAAAAATAAAGATTTTTTGAGATTTTTTTCTGAAAGACGTGGACAGATTCAACATCAATTTGTTAATGTTTTCCTATAAAGATTTCAAATATTCTCTTGGCAAATGAATATTTTTGATTTTCACAAGTTTTAACATAAATTTGACGTGATTTGGTGCCTAGCTAAATGAAATATGATGTCTCACTTCTTTAAGATCAAATGTGGCAGAGGAAGTTTTAGAGGTATGTACTCTAAGACGTGTTGTATGAAAATTCACCTGCAAAGATATGTCTTTTATGGGTGTTTTAGTTAGTTTATGACTTGTTTAAGGTATTCAAATTAAAAAATTACTGGTTTGACAGAAAATTTTGAAAGTACGGACCTACCTTATATTTGATCAATGAAAATTGAAATGTTTAAAAATTTAAATTTTGCTTTGATATCAAATGACTGATTTTATAGGACTTTCAACAACTTCGTATAAGATCAGCACTTCAATAGTTTTGTCATTATTATGACCTATTTTGTGCATATAACATGTAAGTAGATCATTTAATAATAATGACATATGATATTATGATATGAATATGATATTTCAAACCAATTGTAAAATTTGATGAAAATGATTTTGTCTGTCTTATCAATAAAATACACTAGCAAACATTGTGAGTTACTAGTCCAGAGTTTTTTTTTTCATTATGCTCTTTTAATAAATTTGCATTTTTAAAAGATTTTGAGGTCGAAAGCGGTCAGCGTTCTTTGACATTTTCCTATTATTACAATCTACAATAATAAATGGATATTTGTAGTCAACCAGAAGATTAGTCAACAATACTAGGAAAAGTCAGGATGTTTATCTCAATC
Organism: Saccostrea glomerata; assembly: GCA_003671525.1. Taxonomy (NCBI): domain Eukaryota; kingdom Metazoa; phylum Mollusca; class Bivalvia; order Ostreida; family Ostreidae; genus Saccostrea; species Saccostrea glomerata. The sequence continues at coordinate 25,920 of PRKT01002058.1, read as the reverse complement.
CTCATCTTTCGACATTTGAGACCCAGGTGAGCGCTATAGAGAAAGACCTCATGCCATTGATCAAGAAATTTAAAATGACAGAATCTCCTAGAAAGCGGACAGTCAAGAAATTGAAATGCAAGTATAAACACTCAATACAATGCAGTTAATGACCATCATAACTATATTGCTGGTTATTGCATTCAGTTATGGAGATTATTTAGGGTCCACTTTTGAATTCCTTGGTCATGTTCCCACACCAGTCAGTGCTGATTCTGCGAGTAAGGAGGTGACATTAATTCACTGCTTTTCCTCGTGTATACAGAACACCAATTGTTATTTCTTTGACTTCTGTGACAACAGTATTACTGAGACTTGCTACACGTACGAAAGGAACAGAACACATGTCATCGGGACAGATGGTGGACCATGCAGACGCTATAAACTGGTGAGATTAAATTGTTTTTAACTGTATGGACATTATATCAAACCAGTTTTAAAAATTGCTAAATATAAGAAAGACATCAAAATTAAAATAGATGCATTAACACTCTTTAGATGTGCATGTAAAGTTAAACAACATATTTTTACAACGCTTTGTTGTCAAAAAAGTTTTACCACATTATTTTAAAATAATCATGAAAATTTAATGAAATCTTAAAAGCTATACATCAATTTTGTAAAATAAAATATTTTTTTACAGAGATTTTGCTATGAAATAAATTTGAAATTTATGCATGTACACTGTACCAGTTTTAATCATTACATTTTTGTCCTACTTGCAGAGCAGATATAGCAATATGTTCATAGTATCCCTTTTAAAATAAGTGCAAATAATTTAAGTGACCTTTTAAATGATTTACTGAATGAATATTTTTAGTTTAACTCTAAACGTAATATGAACAGTGTGCAATATTTTTTAAAGGGAAGTCTATTTTAACAGATAAAATATTTTTGCCTTGGGATCTACTGGCTTCCATATTTTTCAAAATAATTTTAAAACATTTGTATATGAAATTAATCATTGGCTTTCTCTTTGTAAAATTATTTAGAGACAATTGTGTGAGGGAGAATTTACGCAACCTTGCAGATGTCCAGAAAATTGTGGCGCAGAAAGATGTAAATACAAATATGGTATGATTAAGATTACAAGCTATTTTATCTTATGAAACAATATAAACATATATCCTTAACACTTACTTAAAATGTTTTGTCATTTAAAGATTGCAGTGGAAATCTTGTTCACCTGGCGACATCTTCATATTCATTTTTCCGAGAGTTTTCAAACGAAAATACAATTGAACTATATTGCGACATGGTAACGGAAGGCGGCGGTTGGATAGTAAGTGCACTTTGTTTTCTGTTTTGCTGAAATTGTGACATGGGATACACATATTTTCATTTCTTTGCATGTAAATTTCCTTTTCCATTAATTCATAATGTGTATAACATTATATAAATGCTCATCCGCTCGGAAATCAATGGCTTTTTTGAGTAAATGTAAAATACTCTTCAAAAGGATTTCTTTTCTGATGTGAATTCCCTTTTTGTCCCTCTCAGCCTAATTGTTAATTATTTTTTCGATCTACTGTCAAATGTATTTAAAATGGATTTTCTATATCTTTTTATTTACCTTATAATAAAACACAATTAAAGGGTCTTTTTATTCAAAACTTACATTGTATATGTAAAATTCAAACGATAAATAATAAAATTTGAAAGAAAAATATAATTATTACTAAAAAAAACATCTACAGTGTGTATCAGGCTCAAAATTCCGTTTTTACGCTAAAAAATTAAGTCATTTGAGAGCAGTTTCAGACCCCTTAAAGAATCTGAGTTGAAATCTAATGATGTGAAAAATAACTTTCAACTGTCGACTGTGTACACCACTCTAGAGCACTTTCTGATATATATTACCAGTAAAACGTGGTAACCGTATGAATACAATGATCCTATACTTTGAAGTATATCCATCAATAAGTATTCTACTTCACGACAACTTGTATTTTGTAATTAAGTCATTGAATTAAAGTTTCGTCGACTTAAGGTCAATTTTTTAAGAATACATTTATGATATCTTCTTTGTCATATCATTTTTTAGTTTGGGAATTAATTGTGCATGTTTTATGGACTTTGATGTTTTATGGACTTTGATATTGAATACTGTTTGTTATCTCCATATCTTTCATTGTACATAGAATAAGCTCTCACTTATCGAATCAACTCGGAGACACAACACACCATGTTAAATTAAAATATCAATATTGATATATAATAGATCAAGGCCTCTGATCGTAAGAATCATAGTAATAAAGTTTAATTTTACCTTTTTTTATTGCTTTCTAATCATTACATTAGAATTAAACAAATTAGGCATTTTAAGTTAAATGAGAATATGTACATCAATTTAACTTTTCTAACCAATGCTTTTTTCACAATATTGAAACAATCTATTTAAAAAAATATTCCATCCACGATATCAGATAAGCCCAATAGTGCAAACCAAAAATAAGTAAAGAAAAACGAAATTATCAAAAATATAAAACGAAATTATTAAATAAAGAAAAACGGAATTAATATATGAAGAGAAACAAAATTAATATAAAAAGAAGAACAAAATTATTAAATAAAGAGAAACGAAATTATTAATTAAATCATTTCGTTTTTCTTTATTTAATGATTTCGTTTTTCTTTATTTAATAATATCATTTTTCTTTATATACTAAAATACAGAATTTACAGATGTTCATGGTAGGGGCCTGAACCCATAAGTCATTAGCGCACGCAGGCGCGGATCCAGGATTTGGAGTTAGGGGGGGCGCCAAAATTAGGCAAGGGGTCTGGGGGCCGCCTTGAGGCCCCCAGTGGGTCCAGGGCAAAGCCCTGGTGGGGGCCCAGGGGGCGAAGCCCCCGGAAGCTCCTGGATTCTAGAGATTTTGAAGGGTTAAAATGAGGTCTACCAAAGCCCTGGTGGGGGTCCAGGGGGCGAAGCCCCCGGAAGCTCCTGGATTCTAGAGATTTTGCAGGATGAAAATGAGGTCTACCAAGTAGACATATTTGATTTACGCTAACTTTGACAATTTTAGGGGGGCGCGCGCCGGGTGCGCCCCCCCTTAAATCCGCCACTGGCACGCGTCTGTTAGACCTCATTTTCTTTGCCTTTGCACTCACCGACTCCCTTATCGAATACACAACCATTACTACGGAAGCCCAATAGTGCAAACCAAAACTAAATAAAGAAAAACAAAATTAATATATAAAGAGAAACAAAATTAATATATAAAGAAAAACAAAATTATTAAATAAACGGAAACGAAATTATTAAAAAAAAAGAAAAACGAAATTAATATATAAAGAAAAACAAAATTATTAAATAAAGAAAAACGAAATTATTAAATAAATCATTTCGTTTTTCTTTATCTAATAATTTCGTTTCTCTCTATTTAATAATTTCGTTTTTCTTTATTTAATAATTTCGTTTTCTACTTTTAATAATTTCGTTTATCTTTATATATTCATTCCGTTTCTCTTTATATATTAATTTCGTTTTTCAAGTAGAAAACTGAAACTAAATACTAAATTCAAATATGTGCATGGTAAGTGCCTGCAGGTGTCGTAACAGTAAATCATGGCTGACGCAAAATAATCCTGGAATCTTCCGATTCTGGCATTTTTATACGAGACTGGAGATGAATTTTTTATGAGATGAAAAACAACATGTAAACTTCCTGCATTGACTAGATTTATTAAAATTTAGGGCGTGCTGATTTTTTCTATAAACTGTCAAGTGTGGGGAATGATTAGGCCCTGGACTGCATTTTCAAACACCTGCTCAAATTCGACCGAAACAAACTTGTATGCCTTGTTGGATGGCTATGTATTTTTTGGTACTAAAATCTTTATAAAGAATGGTTTTACAAGATCTGAAAAGGAAACTTCTGAGAAGTTTGTTTTGAATTAATTACACCTACTCGAACTTGCGCATTTTTGGTAAAAATATATAGCAGGATGTAATATTGTTGTGCAACCTGAACCCATGAATCATTCCATAAAGCGCACATGCTATAAAGCATCACCTCGTAACTCTTTACGCCTAATATCGACATTACAAATGTGTAGTGGAAATGAAAATTAAAGATCACATAAATGTCAAATTAACAAACGTAGAAAAAATATGTACACACGACCGAAAAGTCCCATTTCCGTAAACAATTCATAAACTATTCAAATTTGTTTATATGTTGTGTCATATCCCCACATCATTGTTGGAGACTGTAAGCCTGGACTTAGCGAGGGTGGCTGTTTCTCTTTGCACAGAATTAATGACATTCCAATAAAGCTCATGAATCGCGAGAAGGTCATGATCAAGACCTTGAGTATCGTATTACTGAATTCCCTCGAACTTAACCTAGCGTCCTATCTGTGTACTATAAACATAGGTTGTTGAAACTATAAAGAGAAAATTGATTTGATTATTTTGTGGGATTTGTTTTGTGCAAATGTGGGCATTATTTTGTCACAAATATAACTGATTTATAAAACAGATTGAGAGTTTGTCATTTAGAATATGTGAATCAAGTACTATAGTAGTCATGTAGTACCACTGACACGAATAGTACAGATTGAGAGTTTGACATTCATTAAGACCAAGAAATCAGAAGTGTTTTGCTTTATTTCTAATATAGTAAGCAAATCTACTTATTGTAACCACTATGACTTGTTTTAAGTTTTGCACTTGTTATCTTTAAACATTTTTTACAATGTCAAACAAACCCACAAAGTCCGATATTACGTATTATTTTACGGCATTTTCTAATGCATGTACTGTAAAGCCATAGGGATTTCATAAATGTTAAAAATTCAACAGTACATGTTGTAAATAACGGAATTTATTAGGATAATATCTTTAATGTTTCATGCCCAAAGTGATTATTTACTTTAGACGTCTTTAATTTCACGTGTCTAAAATTTCACGGTTTGTTAGAAAGTTAGAAAGTTTGTAAGTGAAATTAAAAACACCGTAATGTTTTCTACTTCTAAACTATGTGTCCAGATTCATTATTTGTTGATCATTAGACCTTTCGAGCATAGGGTTTAAGAAAGCTAATGTTAACCAATTGTTAACGTTAACGTCAACATCTCACCGAATTAATCACTGGCCAAATTATGAGACTGGGCTAAGTTCAAATTCATCGTGTAATTGTAAGATAAAAACATAAATCTAAGCATATTACTATTAGATACCAAAGGTTAAATTCTCCCCCATTCAATTATTGTAATGGTTATGCATTCGATTTGGGAGTCGGTGAGTGCAAAGGCAAACATCACACTTGTAAATTGTCGAAACAAAATCAAGTCTAACAGACGCGTGCGCTAATGATTTAAGGATCCAGGCCCTTACCTTGCACATCTCTAAAATCCTTATTTTAGTTTCAGTTTTCTACTTGAAAAACGAACTTAATATATAGAGAAAAACGAAATTATTAAAAGTAGAAAACGAAATTATTAAATAAAGAAAAACAAAATGATGTATCTAATAATTTCGTTTTTCTTTATATATTAATTTCGTGTTTCTTTATATATTAATTTCGTTTTTCTTTATGTATTAATTTCGTTTTTCTTTATTTAATAATTTCGTTTCTCTTTATTTAATAATTACGTTTTTCTGTATATATTTATTTCGTTTCTCTTTATATATTAATTTCGTTTTTCTTTATTTAATAATTTCGTTTCTCTTTATTTAATATTTTCGTTTTTTCTTTATTTATTTTTGGTTTGCACTATTGGGCTTCCGTACATTACAATACATGAATTGGGGAGAATTTAACCTTTGGTATCTAATAGTAATCTGCTTAGATTTGTTTTTTTTTTATCATGCTTTAACCAGTCTGATAATTTGGCCAGTAATTTGGTGAGATGTTGACTTTAACAATTGGTTTAATAATATTAGCTTTCTTAAACCCTCTGACCCCGTGAGGACCGGGTTAGAATAGGTCCTCAGTACCCCCTTGCTTGTCGTAATAAAAGGCGATTAAATGGGGCGGTCCTTCGGATGAGACCGTATAAACCGAGGCCCCGTGTCACAGCAGGTGTGGCACGATAAAGATCCCTCCCTGCTCAAAGGCCGTGAGTGCCGAGCATAGGCCTAAATTTGCAGCCCTTCGTCGGCAATGGTGACGTCTTCATATCAGTGAAATACTCTGGAGAGGGACGTTAAACAGTATACAACCAATCAATCAATCAATCTTGAACCCTCTGCTTGAAAGGTCTTATGATCAGCAAGTAATGAATCTTGACACTCAAATAATGACTTTGGAAATGAAACATTACAGAGATTATCCTAATAAATTGCACAAATATTTAAGATAAACGTGAAGGTTAAGATTCCGTTGTTATTTACTGTTGAATTTTTAACATTTAGGAAATCTCCATGGCTTTACAGTACATGCATTAGAAAATGCTGTAAAATAATACGTTACCGATCGGATCCGGACCTTGTGGGTTTGTTTGATTTTGTAAAAAGAATGTTTAAAGAGAACAAGTGAAAAAATTAAAACAAGTCAAAGTGGTAACAATAAGTAGATTTTAATGATTGCTTACTATATTAGAAATAAAGCAAAACACTTCTGATTTCTTGGTCTTAATAAATGTCAAATTCTCAATCTGTACTATTTATAAGTCAGTGGTAGTGTATGACTACTACAGAACTTGATTTCACATATTCTAAATGACAAACTCTCAATCTGTATTTGTAAAAGTCAGTGATATTTGTGAACATACAATGCGCACACTTGCATAAAACAAATCCCACAAAGTAAGCAAATCATTTTTCTCTTTATAGTTTCAACAAAATAAGATTTATGGGTACACAGACAGGACGCTAGGTTAAGTTCGGGGGAATTCAGTAATACGATACTCAAGGTCTTGGCCTTCTCGCGATTCACGAGCTTTATTGGAATGTCATTAATTTTATGCCAACAGAAACAGCCATCCTCGCTAAGTCCAGGCTTACAGACTCCAACAATGATGTAGGGATATGACACAGCAACAAATTCCCGTAAACAAAATTGAATAGTTTATGAATTGTTTACGGAAATTGGAATTTTAGGCTGTGTGCACATATTTTTTCTACGTTTGTTAATTTGTTATTTATATCTTCTTTCATATTTCATTTCCACCACACATTTGTAATGTCGGGATAAGGCGTAAAGAGTTACGAGGTGATGCTTTATAACATGTGCGCTTTATGGAATGATTCGTGGGTTCAGGTCCTTACCATGTACATCTATAAATTCCGTATTTTAGTTTCAGATTTCTACTTGAAAAACGAAATTAATATACATGTATAAAGAAAAACGAAATTATTAAAAGTAAAAAACGAAATTATTAAATAAAGAAAAACGAAATGATTTATTTAATAATTTCGTTTTTCTTTATTTAATAATTTCGTTTTCCTTTATATATTAATTTCGTTTTTCTCTATTTAGTAATTTCGTTTCTCTTTATTTAATAATTTCGTGTTTCTTTATATATTAATTTCGTTTTCTCTTTATATTTTAATTTCGTTTTTCTGTATGTAATAATTTTTTTTCTTTATTTAATAATTTCGTTTTTCTTCATTTAATAATTTCGTTTTTTCTTTATTTATTTTTGGTTTGCACAATTGGGCTTCCGTAGATAAGAGTCTACGCTTTGACACCGACAAATTGACGGAAGAATGTAAAAGTACAAATAATTGGTATATTGATAGGTGTTACGGAATAGAAATACATTAAGCTCACAATCGGAAGGTCCTCAGGAATGCATTAGCCACCGTAGTGTATAACAAGACACCAAAAATTGTATTGATCAACTATTTGATAGTTTAATTCCATGCTAAATTTCCAGAAAAGGTTAGGATCAAATTACACGTAGAGAGGTATATTAACTATACTTATTGTTAGGCCATTATTTACACACTGAATTGTTGACGGATTTTCCCGTTATTTCCCGATCATGACAAGGAGCACACGGCGGATGTGTGATAGGTTGGCAGGGGATTTTCACTCCTTCATGATACTTGGTCCCACCTATGATGCTTTGGAAACCCGTGTTTGCACTACTATTTTGTATTTGTTTAATGCATTTTTAAGCTTGCTTAATGTTCATTATTTCTATGTTTCATTCAGTTACACGAATGACGTCTTATATCTCAAAAAATAATGAAATCCTCAGGTACAGTATAATACTGTAAACTAACTTTTATTTGCGACGACTTTATTTCACGATTTCTGGGGTAAACCTAATTGGCGACGATTAATTTTTGCAATCAAACCTTTTTTTATCCGTAGTTAGTAGACAAAGAGACTTTCAGGACTGGTTCGCGGCGAGAAATATTCGCGATGACGAGGTTCTCGAAACTTCGTGAAAATTTCTCGCACGCAAATAAAAGTTGGTTTACAGTATAGAATCTAAAGTATGAATATGATCATAAATCATTTTGATTGTTTCCTCGAAGGTCTTTCAAAAACGCATGGACGGAAGTGTTGATTTTTACAGGAACTGGAATGATTATACCGATGGGTTTGGGAACTTTAGTGAATATTATAGAGGTAAAAACTTGCGTACGTATGTACGAGAACAGTAATTCGCGAGTGAACCGTTCATTAAATTATGCATCATTTTCAGCGCCAAAAGAAAGATGAATTGAATTTTTTAGGCCAAAGAATTACCCTTAAAAAATGTTTCAAGAAAAGTCTAGCATATAACAAGAAATAAAGAGGAAATGGTCTCTTCATTTGGTGGCATGCTCAAAACAAAGGACTCCAATCTCTGCACAAAACCGAAAACAATATATCAGGAATCTGTAAACTGCTAGCTGATTTCTAATCTAAACCAATTACGAAAAAAATGTAATGATGATTAAACATGTTAAAGTTAATTATGATTGATTTCGTATTACAAAATTTGTGTTGTTGTGGTCAATCACTGATCAGTTTACTATTTACTTAAAGTCAACAACTGTTACTCTTAGATTCATGTGAGGTTGATTACAAGTAAACTAATTTCCCCTTAGTGAACGTAATTATTCTATAGGTAGGTAAGTTCTTTAAAACCGATGAAAAAAAAGTTTTATTTATGCACTATTCCATTGATTTAATAATGAATCGGAAAATAAGCTATCCATCAATAGAATGCGATTTTTCACATACAGACTGTGGTAAAAAAAAAATAGCGACCACATTAAATCTAGATATCCGTCGAAAAGGAAGCCACCTAAGCTATACCCTCTCCAGATACTAAAAATATAAATGTTGACAATTTTGGAAAGAGTTGGTCGTCCTATTTGACAAACTGTTTTTAGATTTAATTTTCATAATTATGCTAATACCTATTTCTCTTTTTACGTATTTTCCTTATTCTCAGGAAATCAGGCATTGTATGAAATTGTGAAGGATGGAAGCTTCGAGCTAAGAATAGACATGGAAGACAAAACAGGAGAATGGCGATACGCAAAGTATTCACATTTCTCGATAGGCGGTCCCGATACAAACTTCACGTTGAGCGTCTCTGGATATACGGGGAATGCTGGTGAGTTTGCAAGTATGAAGTACACCAGAATGAAATAAATCTTTTAAAATAAGATTTTTTTATTATAATATAATATCATAATATAATATTCATGCTTATTTTTGCTTGATGACCTAAGCTTAATTTTAAAATGATGTTCAATGCACACATGGAAGTGTATGTTGAGGAATACTTGAAAAGAACCTCATTTTTAATAGCACAAACCTGGTATAAAGAAGGTAAACTAAGTACAAGTTCTCAAGTCAAAATTTAGATAATGGGGCATACTGAAAAAATCCGTAGACAATTCAATGTAAATATCGACTCAATGAATTGCACAAGAACTGTCAGTCAACATTTGAATAAAATAAATTGCATTTACTGGTATTGTACATATTAAATGGGATTATTGATATCCTGGTATTATAAACGTATTTTGCAAAAGCTTGTCATGCTATAAAAATTGGTCGTAGGTAGAGCATGCATTTCTTAAGTATCGTTTAAATTGAGAAAAATGACCTCCATATCCCTTTAAAAATGATATATTTCTACAAAAGTTAGAAAAGCTGAGAGTAGAAACGGTTTTGTTTTACTGGGTTGCCATGAATGTTTTTTTTTTCTGTAAAATATGTAACAAATGTGAGAGACATTTTGGTGTCTTTCATTGATAGTACAAAGGTATTTTAAGATGTTTAAAATTTTACAGACTATAGGCAACAATTATGACAACCATAATTTATGAAAAATATGAGATAATGTCAGTTGGCCAAATGGATTTTCCTTATTCATGCTGAAGCATTCCATAATCACCAAGTCCTACCTATGGTGTTTACGTCGTCCAACATTTCGTTAATACCCTGGCCGTTACAGTGACCTTTTGCATATACATGTATAATATATCATTAGGTTGTATTTTGACTAACTTACTTACACAAAATTGTTAGGTTTAAGTTTTATTTTTAAAAAATTAGACTACTAATAAATAGGGTTCGCAGCGGGTGTAAACGACTAGAAATGATTTTTTTCCAAGGCACCTGATCCTGCATTTGGAAATAATAACAGAGATCTTTATTTTTCAAGCATTTTCAGTTTTGTATAGATTGTAGGGTTGTAACATCGATAAATGATAGTTATCTTTACCTTGAGCTTTTTGAACAATTTTGATTGCATTTGGCATCCATTGTAGGTGACAGCTTGCGTCCTCACAATGGTCAACAGTTTACTACATATGACAGGGATAACGACTTAAAACCAAGTGGTAATTGTGCAAAGAATTATAGGGGTGCTTGGTGGTACAAAAAGTGCCATGCCAGTAATCTGAATGGCGAATACGGAAATGATTTGTATGGAAAAGGTTTAAACTGGTTTGGATGGCATGGTTACTTCTATTCACTGAAATCATCAAAGATGATGGTCAGGATAAAAAGAATGTGATTATAATTTAGGCAGTGTTAATAAAGGAAACAGAACTGCGGTGTTAAAAAGAGAACAAAAATATGAATGTGGAAACGTGGTACTAATATAGACAAATAGAGCTCTTAAAAAGAAAACAGTAATGTACGCATAGTACATTGGTACTTACACATAAATACTAGTAACTGAAACTGATTTACATTTGTGGATAAGCACAGAAGTTTATTTGCATTGTTTACGTATGCCACGTTTAAATGTATTTTAAATTAAGTTTGCTCCAAAGAGAATTAAAATGTGCATACATTAGGAAAATATATTCAACTCAGATATCTTAACTGAATATTCAGATGCTTTAATCGAACGACAGTCAAGTATTCGAATTTAATATTTTTTGCGAGTTTATATCAGGTTTTGTCATTTACAAACTGGAATAAAACTTAGTCCAAGCTGCCTTCACACCTGTTGAAATAATCTTTTTGAGGGATCTTCTCTAGCAATTTGCCACAATTTATTTGGGTTCATCATAGTATGTATTTTACTGAAAAAAAAGACATATCAGGATCTAAATACATAGCAGAACGTCATTGATTTTCCTCTGCTGTCCATTTTGTTTTGATAATCATTTTTAAACATCCCTAAACTGTATATAATGCTACAATTGTTTTCAAACATATCTAAGAGCTTGTATTTGCTAGCAGCTTTTGACATGTTTTTGGTCGCAAAAAAAAATTCAGATACATGAATATCAGATATAAACTTATAAATCTGTTAATGTACATAGGTTTGTTCTTAACTATAGAGTCTGCCGAAAAGTAGGTAGGCTAAATTATCAATGCATATCCCTATTTGTGTGTCTGATGAAATTTTATCTACACTTAAGAATACCTTAAAAATCATAAGTATAAGTATAATTACAGTCAGTCTTCACAAATTTCTATTTTTTACGGTGCGGTTGACGGGTTACGTTAGGCAGTTTAAACAAATGAATGAGTAGTTTTGATTCTTGCATTCCTTCTATGTGACCTATTATTGAATTGGTTAAAAACGTGTCCCATATTATTTTTTTTATTCATGCAACGACCAATCAGAGGCCTAGAAGATCCTTTGATTTAAGATTCCATTTCAATTTTTAATCAGATAAACCAAACATTTTTGTGTACCTCGTGACTTGAGATATCATATTTCGACCCTTTTTAACAAGATATACCTTGAAAATAAGTTTTACCTGTAGTAAAAAAGGCACAAACTTCAATCGCAATATGTTCACAAGTTGAAGGGAAATAATACAAACAATTTTCTCATTCAATTAAACAAAAAAAATTGTAGATAATTACTACAGCCTAGAATATCTGTTTTCCTAAAGTGTTATGAAGAATATAATTATAATTTTAAAAAAAAAGCAATATACCAGATATTCTGAGTTCATATCATTTTTTCATGGTCAAATCAGTAACTCAGTTTTAGCCTTTTTTAAGAAAGAAATCAAATAAATTTTTTCTGGATGAAATACAAAAGTTGAGCAAAATGGGTATGGAATCAAATAAGCTACTTTTATTATAAAATATTATACAAGATATCCCAATTGCATGATCTTTTACGGCTTGTTTACACATTATAATGATAATTTCTTTAATCTTTCATTTTTTTTCTAACTGAATGTACATCACATAATGTTAATCTGGGATGTTAAGTACACACTAAAACACGACAACCAAAAAGTTTATGCGTGATTATTGTGCATTTCTGTAAATTGTCCAGTACTTAACATTATTATTCATATATATAT
>PRKT01002058.1:0-11758 GCA_003671525.1 Saccostrea glomerata | reverse complement strand
TTTATATATATATATATATATATATATATATATATATATATATATATATATATATATAGATAATGGCAAATTTGGTTTGTATATGGAATAAGTACAGATAACGAACGGTTTTCAAGTTCAAAAGTCCATTACACAATATAAAATAGGAGCAGAACAAACACGGACCTCCAAAACATCAGAGGTGGGATCAGGTACCATGGAGGAATGAGTATCCCCTTCCGACATGTCATACAAGTCGAGTACTCTTTGTAATGATCGGGAAATAACGGAAAATACTTTCGATATTTCAGTGTATGTATATTTTATGACGTAACAATTAGTATGAAAAACGTCAGTCAGCATTTCACTTAAAGATAAATACATGTAGCATTTGCTGACATGGTCATTGCATCGACCATAGAACTTACCAAATTATGACTTTTAACGGGACTGCTGATATTCTTGTTTCAACAACTTGTTTGTCAATAACTAACATTGTTTTAGAAATTGATCATACGTACAACTTGCTCTTGTGTATCGACTCAGCTAAGAAATATCAACCCCTTAATATGTAGACTACGAGGTTTAATTAAGAAGTAAGAGGTTGACGATTGAAAAGTGAAAGTCGTCTCGTTTGTCATAAAGCTTGGTTGTTAGAATACTATTAATGTCTTTTCTCAAGATGAATAGCTAAATATGAAACATATACGTCGGACTCTATGGTATCTTAAAAAATATCTTATTATAAGCTTATCAGGATATATCTTATCGAAATAAGAATGAAAATAAGCATTGTTAATAGACAATACGTCGTTGGTGTATCTAAATGTCGAGTAGAAGACCACAGCGGAGAAATTCTGCTTCTGATAAATACAAAAATGTGTCTGCTAAGAACGGGGTGCAATTGGTACCCATGGGAATTTCAAAAAATTGTTGAAAGACGTGGTCTCTAAAACCTAGATAGATGAAAAATATGGAGATAAAAATAAACAGTTTTCAAGATCAATAGTCCATAAAACAATATAAAATAGGAGCAGAACAAACACAGACCTCAAAAACATAAGAGGTGGGATAGGTGCCATGGAGGAGTGAGCATCCCTTGTCGACCAATCACACCCACCGTGTGCTTCTTGTCATGATCGGAAAATAACAGAAAAATCCATGGTCAATCCTGTGTATAAATAATGGACTAGCAATAAGTATGAAAAACGTCAGTATTTGACTCAACGAAAGAACTTACGAAATTATGACTTCAAAGGAGACTGCTGATATATATTTTTGTTTCATCTTCTTATTTGTCAAAAATTTAGAAATTGTTCGTACGTAGAGCATGCTCTTGCATATCGAATCAACTGAGATATTTATACTTATCCACTTTTCATTTAGATCGTGCTCAGCAAAACGCACGTGACATTTGGTGCGTCTAAGACTCTGACGTCACATGATTTCAAATGCATGTTGCTTTAGCAAACCTAAGCCTGAAAAGGGCTGATTTTAATGAGGAACCGTTTAATTATTGACTATTTTCAGCAACAAATTCATTTAATCTATGGCTACTCAAAATAAAATATTCTGTACATGACCGTGGGAACTGGGAGGCATTGAACATCACGGCGTATTGTCAAGTTTGTTTGGCAGGTTTGATTTTTTTCTCTTCCACTTACCCCCCCCCCCTTTCAACTTGGTTCCGACGCCAATGCGTATCATTCCTCTAAACAGTTATTTTTATTACAGTTCTAATCTGTTGGCAATGTATCTACCCCAATAAAGACTAAACAAAGGTCATTGTACTGCTTATTGTTGTTTCAATGTTTCAAATCCAAGTGTAACTTTTCTTTTTTGTTATAGGTTCAAACTAGAAGAGCTAGTGCCTACCGTTTCGCCAGAGACATTTAATCCATTTTGTTTAATTATGTTTTTTTTTTAATATAAGCTGGTGTGATAACTATGTATGGTGAAATATGAAGAAAATATAACCATAACCATAGAGATTTGAAAAAAATGTCATACAAATGCTGATTATTAAAATCTGTCTCTAAATGTTAGAAACACGTAAGATGAATTAATTGTCCAGCGTATTTTGGTATAAATTTGGTCATTTTCAAATGAATATAAAAAAAATAGATACCTTGGTATTTTTTCATCTCATTATGATTGCATATCAAATATGTGATAGAAGGTAGTTTGATATTACAACACCGTACTCCAGCATGCTAGAGGTTTACGGCGAGATACTTTTGACTTGGCACCGCGTAACCTTTGGCATCCATTGTAAATATTCTCGCCGCTGAAACCCCAAGTCGAAATAATTATTTTATTTAGAAATAAGGCTTTAAATGTTAACGAATGGTACGAAATAATAAAATACGCAATATTTAAGATAAAACTTACGCATAAAACACTTTTAACCTCTCGTTTTAGCAATAAATCCATTATTTTTCAAATCGAAGCAGAAATTGAAACAAGTCATCTGTTTAAAATTCGGAAATGGAATTCAGAAAATCTGACGAAACGAAACTGGTGTAATGCAACGAAAATTTCGTTTTCTTTCAAGCAATCCGCAAAATTAATGTTAAGTCAAATCGAAAGTACTTCTGGTGACAAATTGGAATAATGACATTTTTCATTAATTAACAATAACGCACACTGAATAAAATGGATTTTATTATTTCTTGTGACTTTCCTACCCCATGCAAACACGGAGTACCTGAAAATTACCTGTTAACAGTTTATTTCACGCATAATACGTTCTGCCCAAAATCTGAGGCAGAACGAGCTCGCTAGAAAATGGCCTTCGGATGTAAGAGTCCGAGGTATATAAGGAGTGTAGGGACGTTAACCGAGGCTCTTACTTGTAGGAGTATAAAACAACGGGACTCAGACTCGTGATTACACATGTTAAGATAGGAGAGAAATTTGAGTTCTTCGGCTTCTCATGATATGCTTTACAAATTGAAAAAGATGGAGGTATTTATCTTCTGATAAAGAGTTTTGGGGGATGATATAAAAAGATTTATTGCAGTTACATGTAGTTAAAATGGACCAAGATGAGGAAGTCAGAATCATTTTATATACATGTATTTATAAATAGATTTTATGCACAGAAAGTTTGCCGTTTAAGTAGTTTGAATGATTTTTTTAAAGTCATAAAATGCTTGTTAAGTTTTTATTTATATAAGTCCAATCCCAAAAGAATTTTTTAATTCATACTTTACATTTTTTAAACAAGTGTTTCTATATCAAGTTAAGGTTTAAGAAAATCCTATTTTATAGATGCTGATCACGAGATACGGATGTTACTTATTAGAAAGACTGGAGTTGGTAAGAGTACCACCGGCAACACAATACTAGGATTTCCTGCATTTGATACCAAAGTTTCTGCAACATCTGTAACAACCAATACACAATACAATGAAACAGAGAGATTCGGCAAAAAGTTGGTCGTCATAGACACTACTGGTCTTTTTGATATAAATCGAACGGTAACGGAAACTCTTGTAGAAATGTCAAAATGGTATGTTCTTGCTTCCCCGGAATTCATGCCATAATATTATTAGTTCAGATTGGAAGATTTACTGATGAAGAAAATAAAACTGTGGAATTTTATATGAATGTTTTTGGAGAGAATTTGAAAAACTTTTTAATCGTAGTATTTACTCATAAAGACAGACTAGAAGATGCCGGTATGAGTATTGACGACTTTGTTCGTACAATGGATAAGAATTCCAACATTAAAGTTCTAATTGATAAAATACAGGGGAGGTATACGGCCATCGGATTTAAAGGTCGAAAGGAAGATCGTGAGAAAGAAGTATGCCACATATTATCTATGATCAAGAAAATGGGAAAGAGCAACTGTCAAGCATACTACAGCAATGCTATGTTTAAACGAGTTGAAGATATCATTAGAGAAAATGAAAGGAAAGGACCTGAAAAGTCAAAGACCGAAGAAAAAATGTACACCGAGGAAAAAGTCCTGCGTTTTATACATGCAGCAAGATCTAAATCTCGAATAAACATCATCAATGCCAACCAACAAGAAGAGGGATTACTTTCAAAGATCGTCTCTACAATTGGTAGTGTTCTATTAGCCGCAGGAGCACTAGCAGTTGGTTTAACTATTTCTTTTGTCAGTGACTGGTTTGGATATTGAGATTAATTATAATATTTGCTCTTTATTTTCTTTAAATTCATTTTTGTAAATAATTGATGCCAAATAAATTCATTGTTATGAATGCACATTTTTTACGTTATATAGAAACTTCATTCCATTTAAATAAGCTGAACAAATTGTAACACTCCTAGCAAGAAAGCAAGATGGAATTCAGATCTAAAATCTCATTCTCATATTGCTGAGTAGTTTGAAGAAAAATTCAAGAATATTTCTGTTTGAAATAAAAACAACAACTATCAACTGTTATAAATCTAGTCTAAAAATTAGATCAACTTGGATGCACAACAAATACACCAACTGGTAAATCAGGAAGGGGCTATATACTCCTCGTTCGTCTATCTGTCGGTCAATCTGTCTAAAATAATTTTGTTCTGCTGCATTGAATTTTGACGGCATATTGTATTACAGATTTTCAAATTTTAATGGAACCAGAGTATATTTGCCAGTAGGAGAATAGTATTGTAAATGTTATAATCTTAGGGTTCTTGTTCATGAATGTGATAGGAACTGGACAGGTTTTGAGTGATCAAGAGCAAAAGTAGAGATGAAATAAAGACAAAATCAAAAGTTCATAGAACTGCTTTTAGCAAAAAAAGAATTTAACTTTTAGAAATGAAATAAACAATCTCTAAAACAAAAAGTGTTGAGTTATATACAGCAAAAATTATTCTAAAGTAACCAACTTAAAACAATATCACAAAACAATTTATTTCCTCCTTGTAATGATATAAAAGATTGGTCTGTTCGATACTGGTGTCTTACATGTAAAGTTTTACCACGATACATGCTTTATTAAAATGTGTGACAAGAAAAATATAACAAGTATTAGCGGCAAGTCCGTGAGCTCTGCAGACGCTATAAACTAGTAAGATCTTATTTCTATTTTACATTAGATGTCAAACTGACATCAGTTCAAAATGTCTTTGTTGTGCATTGCACATTTGCAACGAATTACATCGATTCGAACCTCTTGTTAAACAAAGAAATACACAAGTAATGTGAAAAAATTAACTTAGCACGTCACATAAATTTAACATTATTGACAACGACTCAACATACAAGAAAAATTCGGGGAAAATTAAAATCACGAGGAACAGTTGTTTTCCGAATTACTAGTAAGCTGTTTAGATGCTCTGTTTTACCTCACACTTACATTTTACCTCATGAGTACAGTCCACTAATTGTTTTCCCATAGACGATAATGTTAACTTTTCTTTTCAAAGCGATGTCCCTAATTGTCGTTCAGCACTGAGTGATCTGTCCTTGGCTAAAATCTCATGGTTGCATGTCAGAATCGTTTTCCGTTTTTTCTGTTTGCGGGAACCTCTGAAAATGAAAGTGAAAGTACCTAGGGGAATTTCAGACTTCTCACTGGCGTTATAATACACATAATAATTTGGCTGATCTTCTTTATAAATTACATTTGCCAGGCTATTTTGCTTTGAAAAATACTCCTTATCGACAAGTATGAGTCTCAGTTTAGTATCTTCACAATTTTTTTTTATGCAAGTCTACAATTAAATTAATTTGTAATTTTCCTGCACTACTTTCCTAACGATTCTTAAAAAAGAGTGATGTACCCACTTTATCCTTAATTTGTAATAAAAATCGAAGTTATATGTTTTAATGCTAAAAGCATGATAGCACACATATTCCTTTAACTCACTCTTAATCCATATACTTCATTATATTTCTTTTATATGCAAAGTATTTAATTGATACATACCGGTATGTACTTGATATGGCGGTACATTGTTTGACACAACCAGAGCTTCAATTTGAATCATCAAACATCGCGTACGAGCTAAAATCTGGAATCATCATACAACAGACAGTGAAATCGCATACTCAGTGCTATCTCTTGAATCTTAATACAATATTTCTGATCAAAACTTTTAACAAAAAAATCTTAAATAACATGACATTGTCAGCAAAAACAAGTTATCATTGGGTTCAATGATGACTGACGTTTTTCAAACTAACTGTTAGCTATTACCGGTCTTTACACACAGAATTTCTCGAAGGAGCACATGCAGGGGATGCCTACTCTTCCATGTCACATGATCCCACTTCTTATGTTTTGGAAGTCTGTGTTTGCTCAGCTTCTTTTTTTTATTGCTCCGTGGACTTATGAGTGTGAGCGTTTTTTCATTGTCTCTATACATTTCATGTCTAACACATTTTATTATTTGCGTTGAGAAATTGGTTCCAGCCGATTGAATTTTAATACAGACAAAGTAAACAAAAATGATTTACGTATTTTATATACTTAACTTGAAGTACACTTAGATGAAGAATGCCCCGTTGTTTTCTGTTTTCGGCCGTTCTGTGGTAAGCATTTATATCCCATTTTCCAGTGTTTGTATTTTCGGAAAATTATCAATTTCGTGAAGATCCATACGTGTATGGCTATTTTTTATGCTTAAGGACACAAATTTAATGAAGTTTTTGTTTGTCGTATCGATTTTTACACCACTTCATACCAAAATTGTATTATGCTTGAAAGAAACAACTTTTAGTTAAAATGCATCAAGAAAAATCAAGAATTATTTCAATGTTTAAACAGCAATAATGGAATATTGCTGCTGTATTTACGTTAAAACATCGTTTTTTAAACGCTTCCTGAAAAGAAGAGTATATAGTGATGGAGCAAATGCATTGTTATCGTACATCATTGTTATCAATTCCTTATAGAGTAAGAGTTAAGCTCACCTGAACAAAATTTTCAAATTGTTAATTTAAAATCCCCTTTATCAAGTTTCTAAAACTAAACTTTACAATAATAGAATTTAAATTCATATAGATGAAAGACTACGGTTTGTACTGATGAAAAATGCATTCTTTGATAACTCATACATGTGTACTTTATACGCACTTTGAAATTATTAGAACAATCACCGAATTAAAAAAATAAGAATTGTAATACAAAATTTATTCTCAAAATGAAACACATGGGGATAACGAACAGCATTCAAAATCAAAAGACTTTAGTCCATAAAATAATATAATATAGGAGCAGAGCAAACACAGCCTCCAAAACATCGGAGGTGGGATCAGGTGCATTTACAACAAAAAAACTAAGTGAAATGAAAATTTAAAGTAATTATCGTCCTATACAGCTACATTCATATGCATGTATCAAAATGGAAAATCTTTGAAAATATTTACAATTTTCCACGATTAGTGTATTATTTGCTTAAAAATTGATGATTATAATTAATTTTAACTTGCTATTGATATAAAGTAAATAGGTCCTACACTTATTTATATAATTATATTTGATGAAATTTTTTCTGTATGAGGAATATATGGAGAAAACAATGCTTATTAGATTTTCGTCCTGATATCAAACAATTTATTTTTCATGTATTTCAAGATCTTCGAATAAGATCGGCACTTAAATAGTTTTCTCATTATAATGACCTATTTTGTGCAAACAATGTGTAGTTCGATCATTTCTGACTAAATATAATATTCTAAACAATTTGCAAAAATTGATGAAAATGGTTGTGTCTGCCCTATCAATACAAATACACTAGTGGGAGCGTCTAGTCTAGAGGTTTTTGATTGTGCTCTATTCATAAATTTGCAATGTTTAAATTAATTTGAGATCGAACACTTTCTGCTATCTTCAGTATTTTCCTCTAATGTACAATCTATAAAAATTATTGAATATTTCTTTAGTCAACTAGAAGTCAATTAGCAACAATGTTGTGGAAAATCAGGATATTTATCTCGAAAATCATCTTCTGAGATTTGAGACTCAGGTGAGCACTGTAGAAATAGACCAATGCCATTGATCAAGAAATCTATAAAGACAGAATCTCCTAAAAATTGGACAGTCAAGAAATTTCGATGCAAGTCTAAACATTCAATACAATGCAGTTAATGTCCATTATAAATTTATTGCTGGTTATTGCATTCAGTTATGGAGATTATTTAGAGTCTAATTTTGAATTCCTTGGTCATGTTCCCTCACCAGTCAGTGCTGATTCTGCGAGTAAAGAGGTGACATTAAGTCACTGCTTTTCCTTGTGTATACAGAACAACAATTGTTATTTCTTCGACTTCTGTGACAACAGTATTACTGAGACATGCTACTTGTACGAAAGGAACAGAACAAACGCCATAGGAGCAGATGGTGGACCATGCAGACGCTATAAACTGGTGAGAATAAATTGTATTAAACTCATGAGACATTATTTTAAACCAATTTAAATAGTGTAGCATTAATTATCACTTTTTAAAAAGACATCAAATTTGAAATAGATGTATCAAAACACTCTTTAAAAGTCATGTACCAAATTAAAATTTAAAAACCCCCACATTTTACAAGGCAGTGTTGGCAGAAAAAAGTATAACAACATAGTTTTGAAAAATCATGAAATATCTTATTAAATCTGATGAATTGAACATAAAAATGAAAAGAAAAATAATCTTTGTAACACAGATTAAGCTATGAATTAAACTCAAAGAAATTCAAACATATACAACTTTTTAAATAAAAAAAAAAAGATTTCCTATTTGGCAGAAAAAGCTATATATTCAGGAGTATCCCTTGCAAAATTAGTGCATACTAAATTTGAAAAAAAAGTGTCGATGTTTGTATAATTTTTGTATTATTTTTACTAGATGAAGTTTTCAGCACATTTTTAAAAAAAGATGCATATGAATGCATAAGCATCATACATTGTTCATTTCATTTGACTTTTATATCTTGTAACTGTAGGTAAAATTATGAGTTCCATTTTTATTGACAAAAACAATTATCAATGATTTCTGAAAGCCTGAGCTTTAATATATCATGAGAAATAGTTGTATATAAAGCTGAATTTCAAATGTTCAAAAAGTTTTCTATAGTATCCACGTTTAATTTACATTTCTTCTCGAATACATTGTTGCACAGTACTGAACTTGAAGTATCTCCTTCATAATTGTAAATATCTTATATAAGTAAAGAAAGGGGTTTGGTATAACATTTACTGGTCGCTGCTATGTATCTTTGTTTGTAGGGATCTACATAGAGCTTTTGATTTCAATATAGGTATGGTAACTCAAATTCTTTTTGGTGGTTAGTAATAATAAAACTGTTAAAAACTGATATATGATTTTGAGGCATTTCTTCCTTAGAAAGGGAATATTTTATATGATATACAAATATATTTTAAACTTACGAAAAAAAAGAATTTCTTTACTTAGGGAAATGACATTTCTGTTCCAAGGATTTTTCACATTTTCATATTTTAGCGACCATTATTGATAAATAGTCTATAATTTGTCTTTTAAAAAAAATTCTCTCTATTTTATCAAAAGATATTTTACTTGCCTGGAATCTACCGGATTCCGTATTTTTCAAAATGATGTTAAAACATGTGTAAGTGAAATTTATCATTTGTTTGCTTTCTCTTTGTAAAATTGTTTAGACACAATTGTGTGAGGGAGAATTTACGCAACCTTGCAGATGTCCAGAAAATCGTGGCGCAGAAAGGTGTAAATACAAATATGGTAAGACTATAAGCTATTTTATCATTTAAAACAATACAAACATATCCTTAACATTTTATCAAAATAGTTTGTCATTAAAGATTGCAATGGAAATCTTGTACACCTGGCGACACCTTCATCCACGGGGTCCACCCAAGTCAAAAAATAAGTTCCAACTTAAAAATTTCTTAACAAGCTAACAAAAAAAAAATTCTTGCCCAAACGTTTAAAACAAATTTCATGGGGGTTTGGGAGGGGAGGGAGGGTTAATGGATGTTTTCTACTAATGACTTTTCATACCACTATCATATAGATCCGTTATTCCGAGGAGAGGGTCACCGTTTTTAGGGGGTCCATGGTACTTTTACTTGGTTTAGTATATACATTTGATAACACTGCAAATTCCAGGGGGAACCCCTAACCCCCACCCAACCCCCTTCTTGATCCGTGCATGCAATTTATATCAAATAAAAATGAGTTTTCAAGCAAACTAGAACTGAGCTAGCTTTTAAAAGCTTCCAATCTAAGTAAAGATTTGGTCCAAAAATCAACGGTTTTTCTCTCAAAGTAAACGATCAAAACGATCAAAAAATTGTTTTTGTATAATTATATTTCTTTATGTGACAACTTTACCATATCTGAAGATAAGAGAAATTTAAATAAAGGAAGCATATAAAGTCAACTAATATATCCTAAAAATTGAAGAAAATTAGAGAAAATTCGAATCAGCCAATTTCCATTTAAGTTAAATTATTTATGTCGATTTTTTCATTATATCATCTTATAGGCCTTTATGTTAGTATCTGTTTATGCAAAATGAAAAGAATTCGATCTTTTATTAAAACAAGTAGGGATCACATGATTAGTAACAGTAATTATTTTTCTTAATGTCCAGGGAAAAAGGTAATGACCTTGACCTGACCTTGCCTCTAATATTAAACGGTCAAGTTTAATCTCACTGATACTATCACTTAGTTCTATTGTTTAATTGATTCTTTGAAAAATTCATTTTTTTTAATACAAGAAATGTGAGAAGAATCCTACCTTAAGTACGAGGCAGCTGAAAATTACTTGCGTTGTTCGCATAAATCAGAAATAACTTATCAAACAATGGAAAGCGATTTTCCACATACAGACTGTGGTAAATAAAAAATAGCCGCCATATTGAATCTAGATATCCGTGGAAACGGAGGCCACCTAGACCCTTTCAAGATACAAAAAACATACATTTTGAACATTTTTGAAAGATTTGGTCATCCTATATCACAAATTGTTAATACATTTATCTTTTATATACTAATACATTATTTTCTCTTTTTTTCGTATTTTGCTTATTCGCAGGAAATCAGGCATTGTATGAAATTGTGAAAGATGGAAATTTTGAGCTTAGAATCGACATGGAAGACAAATCAGGAGAATGGCGACACGCAAAGTATTCTCATTTCTCCATAGGCGGTCCTGATACAAACTTCACGTTGAGTGTCTCTGGGTATACGGGGAATGCTGGTGAGTTTGGAATTATAAAGTACACCAGAATGTAAAAATTTTTAATTGATTATATTCTTCTCACTAAAGAATATTCATCTCTTTGTTTACTTTTATTGTACATTGACTCTTAAATTACGGAAACAGAGTTCAAGAATTCATTATTATTAATTTTTTTTGTTGGCATCCATGGAAGTGTATGTAGAAGAGTACCAAGAGAAAAACTATTTGTTTCAATAGCACATATTTTGTCTCAATATGATAGACTAAGTACAATGTTAAATTCAAATTCATGTTTTTTGTTATCTCAATTTGTATTTGATGAATACGTTTAAAAGGTTGCAAACCTGTAAAGAATATATAAAAAATACTTAACTTTATACGCGTTTCATAATTTATACTTATAAAACATTTAAAGATAAACTGATTCAGTTTAATATGCTCTTAAGGCCTGAAGATATTTTTATTGTTGTGAAAAGGGTAGATATTATTGTAAGAAAAATCTACGAACTATAAAAACATGTGATAACGGCGTAAAATAGAGAAGAAATTCAAGAAGCGAAATAGAGTACCAAGAAAGGGTAAGAATCCCCTGACGACGTCACATCCACCATGACGTGCTCCTTAACATGATCA
>PRKT01002057.1:0-14523 GCA_003671525.1 Saccostrea glomerata | reverse complement strand
GTGTCCCATAAATATTTTAATGTGTTTAAACTAACTTATGTACCATCTATACAATGCACTGTTTCCTGAATTTCAAATCAGTGTGCAAAGTATTAAAAAATCGCTTTGAAAAAGGGTCTAAAATGGCAATTTTCTCAATTTGGCAAAATGCCAAAATCCCCAAAGCTAAGCGTTGTTAAGCCATTATGTAGAATTACAGTTTTAAAAAATTATGTTGTTATACTAGAGAGGAATAATGGTAGTTTTGAAACAAAAGTAGATTTTCCCATTCTCTTGTTTCTTTTAAGCTCATTTTTATTCAGTAAAACCTACAAAATCACGTTTTTTGGACAAATTTTAGGAAGAATTTACAGGGGAAACAATAGGTGCCGTTACCATGGCAACGAGACATTTTTTGAAATAAAAAACTATAAAACCATTAATGATATGACAATGTGAGTACACACAAAAAGTTTCATAGAAATTGAAAATGTAGCGTGGCCAAGCATTTTTGATATTGTTTGATAATTACAGAGAATTGATATTAAGAGTTCATGTCAGCTTTAACTTAATGAATGCTTAAAATTGATGTTAAATCTCATCTTTCAACAACAAGCAATCATAAGTTTAGCATTAACTTACCAGGTTTTCTCAAATGAACTCTTTCTAAACTTGAGTTTTCCTTTTAAAAAATGAATATCAAATTGATCCTCAGTCACCAAAGAAATTCAGATAATTGTAGGTTTATTTAATATATAATTGCATATCTGCTAGAGTAATTTTTTATGATTCATTGAAAGTTTACAGATTAAAATTCTCACCAATTCAAATCCATTTTTTCCGTCCGTTCCTGAAAACTAAAAAGAAAAAAAAAACGGTTACAACTATTTGTTTTATTTACTACGGTTGTAAATTATGGCTAGATATTGATTTCCTATGTAGTTTGTAACAGGATCTTTAATTGGTTACAGAGTCGGGTGTAAATTTCCGTGCACCCAACTTGAGCCGGAGGTAAATAAAACGTGACGTTACAAAACAGTCTTTGTCTATGATAAAAACCAAATATGACGTCAAGATGCATTGTAGCACGTATAATTAATCTAACCGATAGATTGAGACACATTTGATTAGACTCTGATGTTTACAAATAATTTGAATGGAAACGTAGGAAATAAATGAATAAGGAATGAATAATTCGGCAAAATGGTAATTTTAACTATTTGAATAAAGACAACTTTATAATTTTCATTATTTATTGCTGCATCATCTGTTTTATGATACATGTATTGGCCTGAAATATATTCAGCAAAACGAACACTACGTGTATTACAAAAATATTTCTTACCTCCTTGTAATTCATTAAGAGGCTCAGGACAACAGATACATACACTCATTTCATTTTATTGTGAATAGAGAATAAGAATATTGAATTTAATCTTTATTTTTATTTTTTTACGTTCTAATGTAAAAGATCATACGAAACAAATACCTGAGCATATTGAGTTACATACTGGAATAACTTTATCTGAGCGGTTAAAAAAGACTGAAAATGTTTTATAGCTTTTTAAATGCAAGATATCGACAACACAGTAGATTAGAATTACTCATTCGGGTAAAGGAGCTTTGACTTACGTTGCTTATCTCCCTTAGCCCAGTCGCGCTGTTCAAAGCTATACAGTATTTACAAACTCATTTCATTTTGCAGCATAATTTTATGAAATATCACAATCATGACTGAAACCTTGTATAATCATATGGTCTTCAAACAAACTGGTATTTCTTTTTTTTTTTAAATTCCATCACATATTTGCAAGATTTTTGGTATGTTTTATCAGTCAGTGATTATTCTCATCGTTTGACACTTTGATCGATTGAGAGAAAGGATAAAAGCGATCGAAAGACAGAAAGATGGGAGAGTGGGTATAAATTTACTATTATATGCACGGCATTTATTCGCAACATTGTTTTTATCATCAAAAGTCCAACGTGGTCAATGGTTCAATTTTTCTTGAAAATATAGACCTAGCGAATGCGCTACCTATGTGCTACAGTGTAGGTAGGACCTATAGCTTTTATGGCTTTTTTAAAAAAAAATCTGCAGTCAAACATGCAATTTTTATTGTGTTAATGTTTTATTAAATTATTCAATTCTAATTATATGACAGTGTTTTTATATATATTCACTTATTAGTGTACAACATGAACAACACTCTTTCCTTCTCTAACTCTGCAACCCAACCCCCCCAACCCCCCACCCCCCCAACCTTCCGGTGATTTTCGTAAAAGAAAACTCTAGAAATTTAACATTTTCCCAGATGGATAAATAACAACTATGACAAGAACTAAAAACGTAAATTTGCTGTAAATTTTTTTGTGTTAATTTTTTAGCCGGTCAACTGACTGTTGTTTTCCTCTCACTAGCGCATGCGCACGTCGCATGATTAATTTTTTTGGCGTGGTCACCCATGCCTAATAAAGCCAGGGTTTGAAAGATACTCACTCTGATGAATTCCATGCAAATGAGAAATAACACTGATGACAGATATGCAAGAGAAAAATTGAAAATAATGAGAGTTTTCAATTTTCACTGTTAGGGGGTGTTGTCATATGAACTTCAATAACTCATGAATTATTAGACAAAATCTTATGGAAATTTTGTTGTATCTTTTTTAAAAGATGATTTTAAAATGCCATCTTATTTGAAATTTGTTTTACTGTTTACTATATCCTCAAGGTTCACTCATCAGTATTCAATAACAAATGTACCCCACCTGAGAAACTTGAAGATTCTCATAAGCTAATTCCAGTATGAGAATTTTAAAGAAAATTCATCAAGAAAATTTTTTTTTCCAATAAATCAATTTAGATTCCATCAAAGGATACCCTAAAATTCCTGATAAGTTTCCATGATACGGAAACTACTACCTTTCAATTAACTTGGGTTTCCGACTTATGGAAACTGAAGGTTTACTATATGAATCCAAGTAGTTTCCTATTCATGGAATCTTTAAGATTCCCGACTAGTTTCCCATCCACGGAAACTACTACGTTCCAATCCATAAGGTATCCCAAGGCACGGAAGCCAGTGGAATCTTCAGATTTCTTACGGTATCCAGGTGGTTTCAAAAACATGGAATCCTTGAGATTCCCGACGAGTTTCCCATCCACGGAAACTACTACGCTCTGATTCTATTAGGTATCCCGAGACACGGTAACCAGTGGAATCTTCAAGATTCCTGTTCGGGAAACTTACGGACTCAAGGGAAACCTTGCGATTCCACTGGATTCCAAGCCTCGGGATACCTAATGGAATCGGAGCGTAGGGTGTTTCCGTTGCACGGAATTAAGGGGGAATAGCCCAGTATCCCGCACGGAAACCACAAGGAAACAAAATGTAATCTTGAGGTTTCCATATAATATCCATAAGGTTTCCCACAATGGGAAACTGGTTTTTTCACCCAGTGATAGGAATACTGAAAAAATGAAAAAGAAATAAATTTAATTCACGTTTTAAGTTTAACCTGCTTTTCTTTTCCCTTTCAGTATATTTAGGTTATTGTTAAAACACACTTTTTGAGCGTTAGTCTCGCGCCTTTCTGAGAGATAAGGGTTAGTTTTCGCATTTTTTTATACTTATTTTATAGACCTTGGCATGGCGCGGCATCGAGGCTTGATGCAGTGCTACAATGAAGTCATAAACGTTAACTGATTTCCGCACCATCGGACTTTGGCGTGTCAGACCATCGGGGTTTGGTGCAGACCATCGGACTTTGGAGTCCCATCGCAATTTGATGTCCTACACAAATACTTATACTTCCCTTTCTAAAGAAGAAATTCTTCAAAATCAAAAGTCCGTTTCAAATATTTTGAATATTCCACAGAGCCGAAAGGAATTTGAACTGCCCTATATATATATTGGGTTCCGAAACTTCATAAAAATCCTTACAAACAAAGATCGATGTGGGTTCCAGTAAATGTTCAACCAAGCCTCTTACGTTTCTCCTCACTAAGATATTGACAGCAGTGAAGGGAAAACTTCAGGAGTACTGTGAAACATTATTTTCAAGAAGTGGTGTGAATCAGATGTGGATACTTAAAACTTTCAGAGAACTTTTGGACTATTTGAAATCACAAGATTTCACGAGCAGATTTTACTTACGACTTTTAAGATGTGTCAGACGCTGTTGTATCTTTGTTCTCAAGCTCATCAGGGTATGTCGTGTAAACGTAGTAATAGAAATTACCATTGTTAATTGACAATACGTCGTCGATATATCTAAATGTTGAGTTGAAGGCCACAGCAAGTGTTTTCTAGTTTTCACGCATACGATTTTGCACCAATAATGCTTCATATGAATATAAAAAAAGGTCTGCTAATAACAGAGCGCAATTGGTACCCATGGGAATTACAATAGATTGTTGGAATACCTGGTCTCCAAAAACCACATATTTATTGTCAATCAGAAACTCAAGCATCTCTCTGATGTTAACTTCAGAGCATTTATGTGTGCAATCAGAATGTGTTCCAACAACATAATTTTTCAAATAACCAATGACAGGATGAGTAAATTAACGAGCTCCTTTTTAAAAAAAAAAAAACACTCCTTTTTTTAAAAAAAAAACAGCTGTCAATGATATCAAAAAGTCTGAAAAGATTCACCAACGCTAGATGCTACATCGTAAAATATCTACAAAAAATAAAAAATTACATCGATTTTTAGGAAAGGGTACGGAAGTTAATGCTTGATCAAGCCTTATTATACATGTAGTGGCGGTTAACAGTATAGGCTAGATGCGTAATGAACCACGTTTATCAAACATTAGTAAAAACGAAAATTTAAGGAACTATTATTTTATGTCGGACTGAACAACATGCCGGAATGTACAACAGCCGGATTCAACAAGTTTTACTTTATTAAATATCATAAAAATGACTATTTGTGCTGTGACTTTTCCTGGCCAGGCGAAATGCCTTAAAAAATTTCAAAACACATGTCATGAATCTCTGGATATGACATTCCTTTCAAAGTAACATGTGAGCGTTCGGGGCGACATAATAATATTTGCAATAAATGACATTTTTGAATTGAATGTTTTGAAAATTCTCTCACTGTCGGATTTAGTGAGGGACCCAACCCCCTCTTTGGTGTCCAAAATATACATAAGTTTAAATAAATAAATATTTTTAGTGTGGATTAAGGTCACTACCCAACCCCAAACTGGCCATATTTATAATTAATTACAAGATAGATTCGAAAATCGTCACAATATCGATGCACATGACATTTTCCCGTGTAATCTATCACATGCAATGATTATCATTATTGTCTAATATTTGTATAGAATAAGATAAAGTTTCTATTTCATTAACTATTGTTTAAAAATGCACTGGTAACAGATAATGATATCCACTATACATTAATCAGCTTAAATATCTCGTTACTGCTTATATTTATCCTAACAGTACAAATAGTCCAAAAATGTCATTTTAACCCCTAACCCCCTCTGACGTCAATGACTGATAGCGAATCACGATAAAATTTGATAGCTTGTTCTCCATAATTTAGTGCATAATATCTAGATGAAATTTTTATTGAGTGCAGATGCTTTTTATCAAGAATTTGATGATTGGTTTTTGAAAATTTTTGCACCATTTGGTTGTAAATTAAAAAATAAGAACTATAAATTAGAATTAATGATAGATAAAAAAGAATAATAGAACCTGTAGATATTCTATAATGTTCATAGTTCATTCCATTTGCCCTTCAGTTATAACTTTGCACGTCGTTTTAAAGGTGCTGAGGAACAGTTTTGATGTTAATAGTTTCACAAATTTTCTCTATGATGTCATGACTTCTATGTTGCTTAAGCATTTTATACGAAAATATAATTAAAATTATAAAAAAAAACTTTTTACCATTTATATGATTTTATATATACGTGGGTTGTTCAAAAAGATCGTGGACTCCTGTCATATCTTTTTTCATTTACCGTCATGAGCTAATCAAAGTTGTTAGAACTATCTTAACAATAAATCCATATAATTTGTATTAAAAGTTTTAGAATAATCATTGTTTATTTTCAATCTATCCAGTATTAAAAACTAGTATAAAAATTATTGGATCAGGTCAAAATTTCGTAATTCACAAACAACACTAAATAAATATGATAATGTCTGTAGTCACATTTTCTGTAATACGGAGCAACGAAAGAAGAAAAATGTAAAGAGATAGTATTGATAAGAAATTCTTGACGCTATGTTTTTTTTTACTTTACATTGCCGTTATTTAGTATGCTCTTTCACAAAACATGTTGATTTCAAAATGAAGTAAATTAATTTCTATAAAATCGAATATGATTAACACATCAACAAAACAAATATTTTAAGCATGATATTGTGCGTATTATAATTTATTGAAAGCAGTATAACAAAGATGGACATCGTCAATGTACTTTTCAAACAATCCTCGTACACATGTGAAACCCTCGTTCACACGTAAATTTACATGAAATTTACACGAGTTGTACATTTGTGTGTGTTTTTTTTTCTTTATTTTCATAAAATATTTCATGTCATAACTAAGACATAACTTAATTTGTATTTGAAGTAATACATAATTTTACCCCCGCTGAAAGTTGAGGATATCGATTTCGGTTTGTCTATTTGTCGATCAGAATGTCTGTATGACCGTCTGTAAATCCGTAAGTTTGTAACGCTTTCGTTTCAATGCAAGAAGACTTTAAACTTATGTAATTAAATTTTACACAATAACTCCTCATGGCTTAAAAATGATTCCCATTGATTTTAAGGTTAAAAAGTCAAAAGAAAGGTTATAAATTCATAATTTCTTTCTTTTAAGCACTTCTGTTTCCGTGCAATATCACGATTTAAT
This sequence comes from Saccostrea glomerata, assembly GCA_003671525.1. Lineage (NCBI taxonomy): Eukaryota > Metazoa > Mollusca > Bivalvia > Ostreida > Ostreidae > Saccostrea > Saccostrea glomerata. Next base: position 7,651 of record PRKT01002057.1, on the reverse strand, counting down.
TCGTTACACATATGGTGTGGTCGTAACTATTGATAAAAGTGAAAACACATGTACTGAAAAGCAGAGGAGATTCTGGTCAATATACAGTGAACTACTTTTTTAAAAGTAAATTTACCGTGATTTTTTGTTTTTTTCTTGATCATAATACCGAAATGAAAAAAAAGAGGAACTTTAGAATTCTAAAATACTTTTAAGCTTTTCTTTAAAATTTAAACCAATTAATTTACATCTTCAATTAAACGATTTTGATACAATGTATTCTTGAGTCGTGACTCTATAGAAAAACATATCTAATTTATTTTAAATAATTTTTTTAATGCAACTACCAATTATCCTTTCCATAGAAGTATGAAAATAAAAAAGTCTTTGTTTTATGCAAAAAGTACAGAGAGGATCTAGGAGATAAGTGATTATGCAAGGTGAAGCCCTAATTATGTGCTCTACCTTTTAGAATTGAAAGACGGTAGAATTGTTTGATTTAAGTTTCAGTTAGAGAGAATTATATGTGTGGATTCTCTGATTATAACATAGCTTACTGTGTTGGCAAATTTTTACTGTGTCACATGCATAAAGTTTGAATTGTTACTGTGTCGGAAAAACTTTTACTGTGTCGGGACCAACACAGTAAAACAGCACATGTAGAACCCTACTTGTCTTTCAACAATATAAATATATATGGAAATGAAACCGGTTGAGTTGTGATTTTTTGTTATAACAATACGTGTGTGGATTTATACTATATATATATATATATATATATATATATATATATATATACTTACATGTAAAGTCTGTCTAAAGATTTTCTTCTCACATTGTTTAATTCAAGTAAAAGCATGAGAATGAATTAGAAAATCAACACTTAATATGACAGTTGGATTACTTTGATATTATATAAAAAGAATAATTTTGTATATCTAAATTGAATATTTTTATTCGTTATAAATTTGTAATACTGAAAATATTAACTGTCACTCATTTGAAACATTCAATGTACCACAGAAGATATAACCTATGGAGGTTATCATACGTTTAAATTTAATGATGAGCTCATCAAAAAAGCTCACTGGGTCAAAGTACACAATATCAATGCTTTAAAAGGGGAAACGCAACCAGTTTGACTAGTTCGATAACAAAACCGAATAGCTAAAGCGATTGATTAGTAAAAGGTAAGTCAACATTAGTTTATCTTTAAAGAAACTAAGGTAAACCTTACTGACTCAATTTCCTTAACACTATACGCTGTTAACATAGTTTTGTACCTAAACGTATACCTTTCTAGCTTTTAATTTTATAAGAGGAAGGTCATTTCTTTCAAACTCACACCCAGAGTTATGTGACAATTGTCATGTTTTCCGGGTTTTCACATAAGCTCGTTCATTTATGTCAGCCATATGAGAAGGATATGGAGATAACGAACAGTATTCATATATCATTTCATAAAGGCGATTTCTTGGTAGCTTGAACAAAAATCATTTTAGGGATTTAATTCATTAACTTCTTCAAATGTATTTGACTTTTTGAATTTAAAACATTGAAAGAAATTGGATATATGTGTATTTGAGTATTGCAAATTGGCATTAAAACTTGCATATTTTCAATATAATGAAATTTATAAAAAGGTGTAATTAAACTCTTAAAAGCTCTTTAAGTTTTTGATAAAATTATGAGACATTTTATTATACTGTATTTATAATCCGTTTACAAACGTTGTTCACACCGGTTATATACATTGTACCAAATATGATATTGATACTCCCAAATATCGCTTTAATGTTGAATGGAACAAATTATTACGGTGATTTCACCTTAGTAGGATTGATATTAAAACTTATACGCCTAATATATTTTGTGCCTGATTTAAATTTTTGGATTCCAAAAAACAGAGTAATACCAGCTTGTAATGAAATTGCTGAATCAGAATGCCTAGCACAAGTGGGAACACCGGACCTCATTCAGGTCCCTTATCTTAGAAATATAATGCAGGATAATAGATTTTACATAAACATGTACACTACTGTTAAAAATGTTAAATATTCTTTCAATATTAAGGATTTATTTAACACTTCATATTTTTTTCTCTGACAAATCTTATATAACCCGCATTTTATATACCTTTGAAAATCATTTTCTAATTTTCCTGTGATAAATTGGTATTAAACGAAAATGCATTTCGGCGGTTTGATATCTCATTGGTTGATTACACCTCTCCTTCATCAGAGATCAAGTCATAATTTCTATTGTGGTAAAATAGCAAATGATTAGAAATCGGTGCTTGTGAAAGTCAAGCAGTCACAATCATCCATAAAGCGGTGCACTTACATGCCAAACACTCAAAGATATTGACCAAAGGGCATCTGTGTGATGATGCACTGTCAAATACACTGTCTGAATCCATTGGACACATTTGGGATTTTAAAAAGGAAAGTCAACCCACCCACCCCCTTCCACACAATTTCAGCGGTTTGGAAAGATCTATGCAGAAGTTTGGCAGCAAATGGGTCAATCTCCCATTCAGGGTAGATAATCATTAATGCATTTTTAGGGATTCCATGGCATCTTCAGTGAATTTTATGTTTTTTTTTCTTTTATATCTTTAACGTTTCAAATAAAAGCAATGGGAGATATGTACGCAGTTTTACTAAAGGTCGTAAATTTTGCCGCAGAAGTAGACGTAAACGTAGACTTTACGACTTAATTTACGTGTGCGTAGATAGCGTTTTACTAAAGGTCGTATCTGCGCACGTAAACGTAGCCATACACGTAAAGATTTTCGTAACTTACGACAGGAACTCTTTAGTAAAAGACCCTGTAGAAAAACTAATCTAGTAATTGAACCTACGCATGCGTATCAGCTATACATTTATTCAGATGAATCAAGAAGAAATAACTGAAATGAATAGACAGCATAATTAATCTATTAAAGTAATTATTAGTAAAAGACAATATTAGAAATATGATGGGGTTTCTTGATTTTCAAATTATTTTGCCGACAAAAAATTGGAGGTGTTTTTTCTTTAAATGATTTTTATTAATTTGCTATCAAATAAATAAGCAATTGGTCTTTATTTCTCAAAAAAAAAAATCAGAATAGATGTCAGTTGCGACTTTTAATTATCCATTTGATTCAAAAATACACTCCTAAAATGGGAGAACAATATTAGGCACTTACAAGTTAATCAACAGTTATAAACGAAATAATTGCATATATTTAAAAAAACAACTTTTTCATGGCTGTTTGCATATAATTACGAGTTAGATTATGGGCATACTGAAACGTTTATACAGTACATGTATCTGCGCGCTACACTTGACTGCCAAAACACGCATTGAAGAATAAAACTTTGAAATTAAAAAAAAAAATGTCCTCTTTATATATCTCAATAAATAGCTGAAAATATATGGAGTATTTTACTTAGCCATACATTATATGTTTTTAAAGATTAAATGTCCAAGTATTAATTATGAAAAAGCATATTGTTATTTATTATATTTTTCTTAATTATGATATGCAATGTTGGTTAGTTGAAACTTTCTTTAATTTCATTTCTGTAAAAATTAGAAAACAGAAAAACAACAAATTTACAATCGACCATGAGAGATTGTTATTTTTAATGTTCTCTCTCTCCCTCTCTCTTTCTCTCTCTCTCTCTCTCTCTCTCTCTCTCTCTCTCTCTCTCTCTCTCTCTCTCTCATATCTAGTTTTTTATCAAAGTACAAGAAGGCCATGTGATTTGCGATGAAATATTACAGAAATTAGCACATGATCTGTGATTTTTTTTAAAGAAATTTGTTCTTTACATACAATGAATTGTATTATGTACCATGTCTGCAAAAAAATCGTTTATGGGAAGTGCATTCTTTTTTGCATTTCCAAATTATGACGTAATTTTCTATATACATTGCGTAAATTATTCTATGACGTCATATGGCTACAGAAGAAAAGATAGGTCTTTACAGTGTGTTGTATTTTTATTTAAATGCCTTTGTTAAGAAACTCTGTCATTTTTACCTGAAAAATAAAATTTTGCAATATATTTTTAAAAGTTTTTTTTCCGTAAAAATGTATTTGAACACGAAGGCTTCACATTTATATTTGTAACATGCTACTTATATTACTTGCAAGTGCTCAAATTCTAAAAGCGATTTAAATCGAGTTATGTGTTTTTTTCAATTTGATATTTACCTAAGGGGGGACCTATGTCTGAAAAAGTCTTTGTGTGAAATTTTCAAAACTGTGACATTTCTCCAAATATGCGCTAAAAAGAACTAAAAATTTCAAATCACAATTGAAATCAACATGTATTTAATTTAATTTTGTATCTTTATTTATTTTTTTAATTTTGTATATGACTTGTATCTTTAAAAAAAATGCATATTCATTGTACATGTAATTCATCTCGCATGAAAAATTGGAAAGTAGCTCAATAAAAGTATCATCCCGTTTTTCTTGTCGTATTTTTTATTTACAATTTCGACATACATAACAGGTAATACCTTAAAAAAGTCTTTGTGTGAAAATGTTGTAATTCATATTTTTTGAAAGAAATGATTGATCCCTTTATTTTTAGAAAGAAAAAAAGTTTACCTTTATGATAAATAAACGAGAAATATGACGTTTTCTTTTATTTTCGTACTCATGTGTCATAAATATTGACCTTTCTGCACCAAAAAAGGTAAGTTAGCACTGAAAAACATCTGAATAAAAACTATTTTGGGAAAAACGAGTATTTTGTTTTAATGAGTAACAATTTAAAAGAAATAAATATTTTCTTCCTCATTCTAATCATTCTGCCCCCCCCCCCATTTTCCAGGTCCACAACCAACAACTATTTGAACCTAGGAATGACTTTATAAAATCGACATGTACACATGTACTATAAATCTATTATAGGATTAAACGTTCTTTTTGAAAAATTTATCGATGTGTAAACTCTTGACATTTTACTCACAAACTTAACATAAAAGTGCTTCGTTTAATTCTTATAATTCCAATATCGAATTTTTAAAAATATTTAAATTATTTCTCTTTGAGGCCTCCATACAATCCGTTATTTCTGGACGGCGTAGGAATACATTTTACCATAAAGGAACGTAATCGAGATGAATTTCGATAGAGTTCAACTTTAAATTGTCAAAACAATCGATAAATAAACTTATAACAACTAATGGAATGTTGTTTAAGTCAACAAATATCGTAATTACGAGTTTACTTCAGAATAGTTCGTCTTTGACCATGGCCATGTTGACATAATAAACAACAACTCTCATAGCGAAACTTGCAGACCGACGACGCCTTCAATTTGCACTTGTTTATTCAAATATTGAGGAACAATATAGAAAGTTAATATGAATTTGATGTTTATAGGGCAAAAGTTTGAGGTAGGGTAAACGGATTGCAAGTCGAACACCTATTTATATTCGCCGTCGAGGTTGACAACACGGTGCATTATGCGTGCCATAAACCCGGAGATGTATCGAAATGTGTATCCAAAGCGTCATTTTAGCATGCTGTTTACTGTCGCAACCGAATGAAACAGTTGTTATTAAAGGAAAAAGCCCGAGATACTAAATCGATCGCAAGTCGAACACATTCGACCACAAGTCGAACAGCTCGATGTGAAGTCGAACGCCATTTATTCCGAGTTGCACAAATTACATATTTAATGGTGGAAACTGACATTAAAATAAATAGACATATTTCTGAAGTGAATTTTAATTATTTTAAAAAAATTCTCTTTAGTCTTTCCCTTATAGATAGATTTAGACTCATACCAAACATTTAGTAAAATATGTTTATATCAATGTACACAGGTTAACTTTATATTGCACAATTTTTCAATCACCCTCCGCCTTTCTGTTGGTTATACTTTATTTCTCTCTGTATGTTTTTTTTCCACAGTTTTACAGTTTTTTTTTCATTTTCCGTTAAACATGCCTGAAAACCTAATTTGAAGTCACGGCAAAAAAAAAAAAAGTTTTGTTCACCGTTGTTTAAAGTATTTGTTTCAGACGAATTTTTAAAAGCAGTGGTAAAGACTCACTTTGTTCATTATTCAACAATTTTTTATGGTAGGAATAACTATTTTAAATTTAAACAATATAGCCTTAAAACCAATTCAAGTATATATTTATAAAACCGGAATATATAAAACGAAAAACAATAGTGCATAGAAGTTTACAATGTGTTCGGTTTTCTTTTAATGATTGAAATGTTCATCTTTTGACACGGCCTCGATTTTCTTGAGATCAGTCCCAACAGAACTCGATTCGCCCCCCTCCCTAGGAACTGTCGCAGATATACTTGCAACATCGTTGTTTTTTTTAAGGGAAGATCATGACAACTTGCCTTAAAAAGGTGAAGATAGGAAACGTCATCGATCTCAAAAATAAATAAATAAAATCTACTTACAATCCAAATCTGCGAACAGGATATATTTAGTACTACACAAACACCACCCTGGAAATATCAGAAGTGTGTGTGGGGGGGAGGGGGTTCCAAGTTTTTAAAAATGCGTAAAGCAGGATACATAAACAATTAGGGTAGGGTAGCAGCTAAACTTGTCAGTAAACATTTTCAAACTAAAAGTACAATTAAATATTTATATTCGAATATATTTTTCGTGCTTACGGATCTTTTTAATTCGTGACTCAGCTATGTATGTCTTTTCATTGTCGTGTAACTGGCATTAGGAAATTTCTGTTACATTCTTGGGCTCTGGAGAGCAACGAAAACATTGTCAGGCCAGAATTTATTCTCCAGAGGGCGGGGGAGGGGGCGATAGAGAATCCAAGATTTTTTATTTTACTCTGAAAAGGAAAATTCTTTCCCAGGGTGAGGATTTAACCACAATTTTTTTAAAACTTGGTTTAAGGCATCACTGTCAAAATAAATAGCCTAATTTCCTAAATTTTGATCAGGTAAAATATGGTCTGCATCGTCGAATAATTAAAGTATTCTTGGTATTTTAAATTACTTAAGAGTAAAATAAAAAATATTTATATCTCTTTTATTATTCATTAAAAAAGTTAATTCATTTACATATTCCAATAATTAATTTTTTTATCTTATAAAGCGTGTATTTCCTCTTATTTTAGGAATTTTACTACTGTTTCTGATGTCGAACACTGATCGACTTGCGATCATTTTCGGTGTTCGACTTCTTATCATTTTTAATATTAATTTAAATGAAGTTTAATTGATTAATTTGCGAATTATGCATCCAAATCTATATAAAAACAGATTTTAAAATTATTATTATACATGAAATTGTATTTCAAAATATTGATTAGCTTATTTGGTAATTGTTTGGCGCTTTGAAACAGCATCGATAATTCATTTACGACAGAAAATTCGGACAAATAACCTTCAAATTTCCCGGCATCTAGAACTATTAACATAAGAGTTCGACATAAGAAAGACAACTCTCATTGATTAGATGGGTGAAAAAGAAGCGAGATAATGAAGAGTTGCCTACCATTTATTGTTTATCGAAAGGAGTAGGCGAGGTTAAAAATGCGTTCGACTCGCGGTCAAGTTCGACTTGCGATCAGTTTACCCTACGTTTCTTTTCCCTGTAAAAACGATACAGACTGTGCTTATTTTCTACGTATGAACGTTGAGACAGCGATTTTTAAAATTCACACTCGT
>PRKT01002056.1:22331-36126 GCA_003671525.1 Saccostrea glomerata | reverse complement strand
TGCTAATATGAATACAAATCTAGCATGAGAGTTCATGCCTGCAGACAGAAAAAATCTGTGGATAAAGTATGAGTTTGAGGTAAAATCGGAAAATCTAAGAAATATAGTTCAAAATTTTCAGATAAATAATAAAATGTAATGCGCTATATTTCCATTAGTTAACTCTTCAGAATTAAAGTCAGTTTGGTCGTTTGCAGACAATACAAACACATGACAAGACATGCCAGAATCATTTTAATTTAAAATGTTAATTGGCTTTTTCATTCAGCTAGGTGACATGTGAATTGAACTGAAGGCTGGTAAAGGGAAATCTATCAAAGTAATTTTATGAATACGTGTAAGTTGATGACAAAATAAGCAGAGTAAAAGAAATGAATATAAGTAGAAGTATTTCAGTACACATACTGTGGAGTAGTCAGAAAGGCGGATTCCCCAATCTTGCCTCATGGCATATCCTCTGACAATGAGTGATCTGTTGATGGAGGATTTCACTTCTCAGGCATGCAGGTACTGGAAGTTAGTAGTCTTTGCTAAAACATAGGTAATTCCATTAGACTTTCCATCTTGAGTTGACCTCTCCTCTGTGGGTATAGTCAAACTTCATCATCTAAAACTCAATGGGACCGAAGAGAGAAACTACATAATAACTGGTTTCAAGATATTAATGGTAAAATACATAAAAAAAGACTTCAAAATAACTTAGAGATGTATGGTACCAAAGGTATTGAATTTGAGATATGGAAGTTTAACTTAAGCATTTAAACATGTCATGAAAAGGGAACTTACATTTAAAATCATCTCATTCTGTTTAACAATGTGATCCAGAAGACCCGTAGCTTCTTTGATACTAGCCAGGGGAATTTCAAAGGGAATTTGAATGCTTCCAGCCATCCTTCCCAGTATCTGTTGCAGGACGGATGTAAATACATGGAGAATTAGTGTCAAATCAGCTAACTGATCCATGTATTTAGATTCAAGAGAACTCCTAATGGATTCCATGTCTTCTGCACTATCCTCCTCATCGCTGCTATCCACAACCATGGCCGGAGACTGTTCCAGCACGCCAAAGCGTACTTTTTCCTCTATCTCATTAAAATACTCCTGTGCTTCAGGAGAAAATCTGTACGCTCTAGGAGAATCTCCTGTACACGAAATATCTCCTGATACACAGGATTTAATGAGTGCAACAAATACTGAGACTTGATTTCGTCATGGGCTACCTTTATCTTCCTGAAAGAATTGTTGCATATAATCATTACTTAAAATAAAAACACTCAAAGTTAGGCTTTTAACAAGGCTAATTCATTGTTAAGATAAATGTTCTTCTATGTCTTCATTCTTGCACATTTTTTTTGTACATGTGCTTGCCATAAATTGGGTAACAATTTTATTCGATAAAAGAATGCTGTCAATTTTCTCCCCATTTTTCTTAACCATTTAGTTAAAAGTATAAAAAGATATCTTTAGTAATAAACAAAATTTATTCATTTCTGTTCTTTTCCTTACTCTAATAATAATAAATAATGTAAGTCCAATTAGAAACTGAAGAATGCAAAGTGTTGCCAATACAAATACCAGCTTTATTTATAAACTACTACTCACCCTCCAGAGTACATGTATGCTGGCAACATCCAAAAATCTTTCGAACAACCGGCTCACTGCTCTCTTTCATTTCGGAGATGATCTCACCCATGCGATCTGGCTGAGTGAATCCTCCAACACAAAGGCAAGGCTTTGATATTTCAACATCTGCCTTGCTTGCATAAGCAACACTATGTCTCCTTCCTCTCTTTAGGGTGAGGAGTAGCTGTCGATCGTTCCCCTGTAATACAATAACAAAAAAATTATATATATTCAAAAAATTCTCAGTGTATAAAATAATAACATATACTCATTAATTGTTGTTTCAAATACATACATGAACTATTTCTGCAGACCGAATGGAGAGCCTGCAGTGTAGTGCTACACCTGCAGCTTCTGGTAATGTTAATACAGGAGGATACTATCTCTGAGCCTGACCTCCTCATTTGATAAATTGAAGCTTGTATCCATTATCTTAGAATTGTATTTGAAATACCTGATGATATACATAGTCCTAAAATACAATATTCCAGTGAAAACAAAGATAAAGAGGATGACTGTAAAGTAAGCATTTAAATGACATATTAAAGAAACATTTCTATTAAATCAAAGTTTCACATTTATTGTGAATTAAGAAATATTTTTAAATGTAATGAGAACAATCTATTAAGAAATATTAAATAAGATTAGAATGAAGAAGTATGGGATATTACTTATTAAAAAAAATATTGAAAAACTATTTGATATACCATAATATTTTTTTTTTCGAAAACAGAGGACATAAAAGTTGTGTTATATTCAAGTTATTGTTATTCATAATGCATTTTCACTATATAATCAATAGAGCCCTACCCTAAGACAGACCCCTAACCCTGGGCCATAAAATTCACAATTTTAAAAGAGACACTTTCATTATCATTAAGATGTACATAGTTATTTTAAATAACATCCAGAAGCAGAGAAAAAGATTATCAAATCACTATATAATTAATAGAGCCCCGCCCTAACAGCGGTATTGAGTCCTCTACCAAGATAGTGAAATTCATGGCCCCAGGGTCAGTGGTTTAGCTGGTTTGAAACAAAAGACTACGTACAAAGATGTCATTCTTCATTTCTACACCACATTGCGGTGTAACTGATGCTTTGATTAGTTTCAGGCATTAACCTTCCTTTAATTTACGAGCCTGCTCTCTCTAGAATGTTGAAACTTTTGTGATTTTTCCCTCTACGATTGCTTGCGAAAAAACTTCAGGGTCTATTCTGAAGCAGCATACCAAAATTGATCGTTCTCGGATCCGGCTTCTCCAAAACATAAGCCTTTATATTCTGAAAGTAAAGTTAAATTTTGTTTAAATATTTACACTATACATGAATGTAAACAAAAAAGTTAATAAGTGAAGAACAAGACATTAGTGTAATATTCTTAATCATCCTTTCCCATAAGCTTGTCTGAATCATAGTACTTGATCAAAAAGCTCTTTTAGAGAATTTGTAGCCCCCCCCCCCTATTTAAGGAAAAAGAAGAGTTTGTATAGATCTTGGATTGGACTTAAGGAAACACTTTAAGAAGGACAGGTGGGACCATAAGGAGTTATGGTATAAATTCAATATGGAAAAAGCTTCTTAATATATCTTATTAAAATAAAAAATTAAGAAACACAGAACATATTTAAAATTGGGATATTCTATAGATCATAGGACTTTGTGGCATGAATTGTCTTGCAAAAGCTAAAAAGTTCTAAAACAGACAGAATTTTGGAACTGGTGACTTTGAACTTTGACCTTTAATTTCTAACATAATAGGGAGATTCCTTTATAGGAAACTAATTTCTAAAACAGGCAGATAAGCAGAACTAATATAATAATCGCAACCCCTTACCACTTCAGCAGGTAGTAAAAGCCAAAGTTCGTCAAAAACTTGTAGTTTTTCAAGTTTTTGTACATTTTAATTTGTTCAAATCCTACTGTCCTCTACAAAAATTACTCTGTTCAGTTGACTGAATGATTTGCCAGATGCCAAAAAGTTGTTCAAATCATTTGATTTTTCAAAAATAATTGAGTGCATTTTTTCTTTGTTTACTTTTGTTTGTTTGACACTTTGTTTTTGTGCACTTAATGTTTTCTCTGTTAAAATGTAGTGTTTTTCCATTATAGGATCTAAAATTTTGTTGACTTGCTCTTGTTTTGCGATTTTCATGTGTTTCACCTATGTAAATAGTTCCTCACTTTTTGACACCACGTTAGAGGCTTCTTCACTTAAAGATTTTTGAAGAACCTTTTCATTTATTGCCTCTAACTCGCATGGACTACAGTCGACTAAGTTATGCAATTTTCTTTCTTTTTCAGACAGCATGCACCATTTTTGTAAACCAAAATGTGCCTTCTCACCAGTTTTGTTTGCATTTTTCCAGTACCTATTTTTTGTTAAATAACTTTGTAGTCTTTGGAGTTGTCGTATAAAGAATGCGTAAGGCACGTGTATTTTGGGGTATTTGAACATGATTCTGTTGTAGAATTCATACCGCTTTGACACTGCGTACAGATTACTGAATTACCAAGATTAGTTGACGATGTTGGAGACGAATTATTCTGTTTTTGACTGTAGGAATTCCAAAAATCAATGCTTTTTGGGTCTTTGCTATTTCTAGCTTAATTACTTTCGCAAAATTACAATAATTCATTTTGTTTTTACCTCAAGGTGACATTATTTTTGGTGGCATGATAGCATCTATGTAATCTCGCAGTCGTGTGATTTGAAAAAAAAATTGTGTGTGGGTGTTTCAAAAAAAGTTTTTGGCAGAAAAATCGACAATTTCCCATAATCAATTTTTTTATTGGTTTATAATTTTTTAAAGTTCAATTTATTTTTTTGTACGCGTATTAATATTAATTCAAAGTTATTTGAGTGAAATTAATCAGATTCACAGGTAAGAGACATTGTTTGAAGAATTCAAATAACCCTAGTAAAATATGACTTTCTTAAACAGCATGTTTATAATGCAATTGTTATTTTTATTACATTTCATTGGCGCAGTATAAATGTATTATTTGTCATAATTATTTTGTATTGACAATACTGAATAAAAAAATGAAACTGCTCCTGTGATATTAATTTGGTCAACAATCGGAAAGGGAAAAAGCAAAGCAATGTGGTTATTGATGGAAATGCACAATGCGTTATATTGAAGAAAGAAAAGGGGGGGCAAAAGAAAGTTCAATATGTGAGGTTTTTCTATCAATATAGGTCAAGTATACATCTACAAATTACATCGAAAGTTTCATGTTGAAAGCAACTGTTGAGCAATTAAAAATGATAATGCGAGCGTGTGTACAGGGGGAACATTGAAGAAAATATTCCATTGTATTAGCAATTTGTCTCAGTAGCCAGTTATATAAGTACATTTTTAAAAAAGGAAAAATAAATCAAAGAATGTGTGCATAACATTTATTCAAAAATCGCGCCAAGGAAAACTTTAAGTATTGTCAATATATGAGAGTGATCTGCCCTTTAGTCAGAGGCATGTTAGCGTTTACATTGGAAGCTGCATTACTGTAAACACGTGTGCAGTCCTCTGTGGAACTTCACTCCTACCAAATAGGTATTCGTCAATCTCTACAACCCCCTGCAGTTTTCGTTCATATCTAAATTTGACATTTGGATGTATGTCTTCTGAATTTTGTTACAAACTTTGATTTTCAGTTGCTTTTTGCAATTTATTTGTGTTTGTATGGATTAATATACGGATTTTGATTTCTGACCACTGTGAACAGCTGATCAGTGAGTACGTATTCACTTTACTTCTCCGAGCTTTCGTAGTATTGTATGCAATTGGCTGTCAAAACTTGTCTGTGCATCAACATTCCATAAATAGTGGCTATCGTGGCAATTTTCGATGTTTCCGCAATTTTATCACCTAGTGCAGCACTTAGAATGTCGTATAGAAATTCACAGTTTAATATAATCTCCTGTACAGCTTCTATGAAGAGACTGGGGTTGGTAGGGTCATGGGGGTGTGTTGTTACTTAAAGCACTAACCCCAGGAATCTTCATTTTCTGCTAGAAGCTTATGACATTCAGGATATAATGGGAGTAACTTTCATTTGGAGCCTTTTCCATGATTTTTTTTAACCTCTTCAGGATTTTCTTCAGGAGTTTATCGGTATATTGATTTTCTGGTTTTCTTTTTAAAGTGTAAGCAAGATGATCAGATTCAGAGGTTGTATTATCTTCTTTCCCATCACATGCATTAAACAAAGACTTTCTTGATTTTGATTGGTCATGTTCACTTCTTAGTTTGAGTTTCTCTACCGATGACACCAACTGATCCACCACAGTCTTACGCTTGTCTGGTGTACCCAATTGTTTGATCTTGATTTATAAAAATACAAGAGTGTATTAAATTTCAAATTTGCAAAATTTTAAATTATTGCAACTGAAATCAAATTAATTTAAAATGAAAAACCCACCTAAATTGGGGGGTAGGGGAGGTGTTGGTTGGTAATATTTTCCCTTTTATCGGTCTGTGTTCGTTTAGAGTGCAATACATGTGATAATAATATCAATTATAGTACAGTTTGACTTATATAACAGAAACTAACCTTTTCCGCCGATGTCAAGATTTGATCAGCTACCTTGTGTCTTTTTAAAGGTTTCTCTGGTGTAGCTGTTGGAAGTCTTTTCGAATGATGTAGCTCAATTACTTTAATAGCCTGGCTTCGTGCTCCTGTCTGAAATGCATCAAAGGCTATAATTTTCTTGTAACAAGGATCAAACATAAACACGTTAGAACAATCTATTTTTTTCTCTGTGCAAGTCAAAAAAACGACGTGACCTTTAATTGTCAATGTATCATGTTGAGAATTCAACTTGTATCCATTCAGTGGAGAAAGACGACGTTTGATGTCCCCACACGATACACATTGATGTAAGGACGCCATATCTACAGGCCGATCCTCACCACTCAAACTCCGAAATTGAAAACACAGTTTATTGAGTTCACTCATCTCAGCCATGACAGTGTTACGCTCCTCGTCTTGCTTTCCCTCTTCATGGCTTCTCAGATTAAATAAATTCAAATGTATCTCCAATTAAATGATTAGAAATGTTACTGGAGGTCAAAGTGGCTGCAGGGCTGGAGACCGACGTGGGTGCAGTGCTGGATTTCATGTCTAGAGATAAAAATAACTTTCAGCCAACATATTTTTTTTATTCATTGTATTCCTTTTTCTCAACATTATCTGTAGTGAAGGAATTACTGATTGATTGTATACTGTTTAACGTCCCTCTTCAGAATATTTCACTGATATGGAGACGTCACCATTGCCGGTGAAGGGCTGCAAATTTAGGCCTATGCTCGGCACTTACGGCTATTAAGCAGGGAAGGATCTTTATCGTGCCACACCTGCTGTGACATGGGCCTCGGTTTATACGGTCTCATCCGAAGTACCACCCCTGTAAGTCTTCTTTAACGAAAAGTAAGGGGGTACTGAGGACCTATTCTAACCCGGATCCCCACGGGGCGTGTAGGAATTATAGACACATAAATAAAAAATAACGTTTCACTTCCTCATTGCGTATATAATTTTTTTTTAAATTGGCATTTAATTGAAGCTATCGAATAACTCAGTTATCAGTCTGGGTTAGGCCTAGCAGGAGAGTTTTTCCTTCCAGTCATTCAATGCGCCAAAACAGTAACTAGGGCTAATTGTAACGGGAACCGTTACAGATGTTCCCCAAACGCTCCCCAATTCCCTTTTGGTGCCATACTCCCTTTAAGCTTCATTAAAAACGACAAACTCTATGCATTTTACACTTTAACAACGTTTCCCTGAAGTATACTGAGTATATTCAAATTTTAGCATTTGCACGCGTGCACATGTAAATGCATGTGCGTAATGACCATATTCTCTTGTCTACACTATCTATATACATTAATATGATAAGATAATAAAGCACTTAATCCAAAAGTATTAAAAAATACGCTTCATCAAGTGTATTTTTGATTTTACCCATCTCACGTGCATGCACGTGCATGCATGTGCATGATGACCTTACCTTTTTGTAGGAATCCACTTATTTCTTTGAAAATCTTCCTATCTGCTCATGGGTATTAATAAACTAACTAAGTACATAGTTTTGATGAGCAAGAGTGCCTCTACCAAAATTGTGAATTTTATGGCCCCAGGGTCAGGGGTTCTTGTTTTAGGGTGGGGCTCTAATGATTATATAGTGAATTGCATGAATTCTTTGAACATCTTATCCTTTGCTCCTGGTTAATATGCTAATGATCTAATTACATATTTAAGGCCAGGATTTATTTTATTTTAAGTTGTACAAATCCTCCGCTCAAGGTTTTGAATTTTCAGATAAAAAATAAAACATTTTTTTCCCCGATGATCAAATATGAGTCGGGATCGAGATTTCAAATTTACGAACTCGCACTTCCGGTTTTAAGATGAAACGGCGGGTAAATAAAGCTGGCTTGGTTTAGTGTAAAATTCATCGATACGAGTGCCATTCAAAACGTTTCACCCGTTTAAAGGACAAATAAAATGCTGACGACTTTGTAGCACAATGATTTGCTGGTGAGATAATTATGTATTCGGTTCAAAAGTATCTATATCTGTCTGTAAATTATTTTTCTCCCTCAGGTTTTAAACTGCCCGTACGTCAGTCAGGGTAGCTATTGCATATTGCCAGCGACATTGTTTAGGTCTCTGTTATAGCTTACAGTCTAAGCATCATTCTTCAGATAAGGGTTGCTTTAGTTAGAATAATCTAACTGTGTCTCGGAACAGGCCCTCACCGGGTCCGTAGGACAATATCATTTTAACGATAGAACATTCTATCTAGGGTTGCTTATGCATCAGATGTAATGAATAAAACTATGGGAGAAGTTAAGTCCATTTGAGGAAGAAATGAACAATAACCTGAAGAAATAAAAAAAAATTAACTCTTAAAAGGCAAGAATATAAAGTTTAATACAGGCATGTAGTATCATTTGTATCAGCCAGAGAAATTATTTTTACACTTAATTGAAAAAATATTCACCCTACTCCCCAATACTCCCTGTCTGTTTTATGATAGGAATTATAATTTTAGGCATCAAGTAAATTTTAGAACAATGTCTACACATTCACCTAACACATATTAAAAAAATGAAGATATATTGAAAGACTTTTAAAGAATTGTTTTTTTTTAATATATTTTGACCAACATCACAAAATTTATATAACTGGCCCAAACTGGCTGATGATGAAATAAGCAATTTAATGTTCTACTTTCCTATTTGTAAGCATTGTGTGTCCAGTGGTAAGGAGCCTATTAGAATAGCATAAAAAAGAATGTACAAATTGTTATAATTGATTTTTCATTTTTTTTTTTTATTTCCTTCTCCTTCGGGATTTTTTTATTCTTATGTTCATAACTAAACCTAAAGATAAATAAATGCTGGCCTTATAATGAAGACGCGGGGCCCTTGCTGACTGGTCAGTTTTCTAGTTGTCTGTTATGCTAGCCTAGTGGTAGGGCAATCGCTATGTATAATCAAGAAGCTGGGCTTGATTTTAATTCACTGCATCAAACCTAAGACAAAAACATGTACGCAGTTATGTTCCCTAACCATGCACCCAACATTTGTAGTGAATTAGACCCTAAAAACCTCACAGTAGATGCTAGGATAATGACTCTGAGTTCCAAGTAAAGGTCCATATGGAAGCTATTCACCAGAATATATTAAATGAGTCAATGAGTGAGATTCTCATGATAACATTATCAATCAAAGAATCAATAAGAAGCTGATACTTACTGCTAAATGCTAGAGACAGGTTACTCCAAAGAGACTGTATAAACCAAGATTCTGTGTCACAGTGGGTGTTGGCACGAAAAGGATCCCTTACTTCTCAAAGGCAATAAGTGCTGAGTACAAGTCTATATTTGCAGCTTACTATCCCAAGTGGTGGCATCATAAAATGACTGAAAAATTTTCAATAGACTAATTAACAAACAAACCATTTCTGCAGCCTTATCACAAAAAAAAGCAAACTCTACTATTACATTTTTTTTTTACAAATTTTATTTGCAATTTAACTAAGAAGCATACATATGACATAATAAAATATTGATTTAATTAACTGAGCAATATTATATTGTGTGCAATTTTTTTGTCAATAAATTATACTAAATTTTTTTCTGCAGTAACTTTGGACCCACAGTGCTTTGCTTCTTTGAGCTACATTCAAGCTTTAAAGTAGTATTGAAGGCCAAACTTACACTACGACGTCATGTGACTTTAGAGTCTAGTGCCCTGTTCAGACGGAGAGTTTAATTCGCAGTAAATTATTGCGAAGTAAACTAAATTAAATGCAAATCAAACTAATGCGAATCAAACTGTGTTCACATGACAGCTAATTATAATGCAAAGTAACCAAATCGAATAAAAATTTTACTTTGACAGTCATGCAGGCTTCAGTTAGGCTTTTATGACATCATTTACAAATCATGTCACCTTAGGCATAAACAGATGTATTTGACATAATGTCACAGTGTCTGTTTTCACATTTTAGTGATTAACACTATATTTTCCTTAGTTTTTCACTCAAAAATAGCACAAGTACTTAAAGCTGACCACCAACATGTAGCATTTGACTTAATTTTGCCATTTCACATGCCTCAAAATTTAATTGGAATTAGCTTACCTTAGTCATGTTAGTGTTCACAAGGAGCTAATGCAAAGTAATTTAATGCGCAGTAAATTAATTCGAATTAAAATAATTTGAATTGAACTCAGTCCATGTGAACATGCATCGATGCACCAAATGTCTAGTGCGGTTTGACAAGCCTGATCTAAATTAAAAGTGAATAAGTATCTGCCCTTACCATGCTTATCGTACCCTAACATCACACCCGTCAACATATTATTAGTTGAAAAACATTTTGTTTTGAACATGTTGAAAGCAAGTCTTGTTGAAATTACATGCTCACACATATTTAAATAAAATTTAAAGCTGTGGGGATTTTAAAAGGCTAACTGAGAGCGTCTGAACTGTAAAACAGTTAATATATCGCTGTGTCTGTGTATTTCTAAAAATATCGACAGCTGATAAATGCTCTAAGCTGCCATAGTAATATAATGTAAATTTTAGGTAAACAAAAATCTTACCTTCGAATTCATTCCCATGGTCCACGCCAATCATAAATTAAAATGTAACCGTCAGCTCTTTAATCATTCGATACAATTATCACTGGGGAATCCGAAACAGAGTCAAGAGTGTTCATCCTTGTTTATTACTGTGACAGTCGGAATTTCCTCGTAAACAATTCACACAAGAATATATAAATCGGATAATTTTGCTTAGAATAATGCTCCAGAGGATTGATAAAGTACTTTGAGCTGCAGATAAAATGTCCGTGCATGTTTACATACGGCTTGTATGGTGAGAAAATCCTCAACTTCACTTTGTAAACATGATCAACATGTGTCCGATTTGCCGATTTCGATGGGACACACTGAAACCCGGATGTACTAAAGACCTGAAATTACCCGATGTTTTTATTTTAAATTAAATGATAATATTGAGTACTTAAAATGTCTTATTTTAAAGACCTTTGACTATGATGCATTATGTTATACAAGAATTCATTTGTTTGGAATATTACTGACAATTTTTAATCAGGTCAAATCAGGATTTTAGCATATCAAGTCTTTAGTACCTTCCCGTTTCCCACAATGCCGCGCGCTGTTTACACCTATACAAATGCAGAAAAAACCCATTTTGATTTCACCTTTTATTGTGTACATACATCACATTTTAAATTACTTGCATAAAAAGAAAACAGAGAAACACCGAATCAACACTATATCTTACTGATGCATTAACTAAAACCAGGGACCTATGTTAGTATATTGGTCCCTGCTAAAACTGTGCGTTAGTGGCACAGTAAAGGCTTGGCTGGCTACATTAGCTAGACAACTTGTCCATGTAAGGTTTCCCACATATTTGTTTTATAAAAAACAAATATAGTTTGGAGTTTGTTTATCTTTATACCAAATGACAGGGTTTTTCATCAATTCAAAATGATTTCAGATAAAATTTTTCATAGTATAACTGTTACCATTAAAAAATTAATATTTTTAGCTCTCAGAAAGAAAAAAAACGTTTATGATCTATTTACCCCTTGCCTAATTATAGGGGCCAGCCCCTTTTCCTTAATCTTATTTGAAAGCTCTCATAATAACGCACAACTTTTGTTGTATATTTCTTGCCAAACTATTCTCGGTGCAAAAGTAATTACGCGTTTTGACCGGAAGTGACGTAATTTGACGACTTTTGACAATTCCGGCATTACTTCCGGCTGACATCACAGTCAGCAAGTCAGAAAAAAAATTGAAAAACTCAAATTCAATCGTTTTATTTGATTCATTTTGATTCAAAGGAAAAACTTTGAATTTTAGACTACTTCCGGTTTTCACCGGAAGTACTTCTGATGGATGCTTTTTGTTGACGATTGTAAATAAAAATATATGTTCTATTTGCCTTTAATCAATCCCGTTCAATTTTTCAAAAAATCTTAAAATTAAACATCCCTTCCTGTGTCGACCGGAAGTGACGGATGCGAAATTAAAAGACGTCATGCATAACTCAATAAGATGTTTTATAATCCCTGAAAATATCATGATTCAATCTTGAGTGGTTTACAAGAAGATGCTTGGACAAAATGACAACTTAAAAAAAGAAAATCGGACAAAAAATGCGACCAGATGTGATTTTCAAAAAAATGAAAAAAGGTCTGGAGATATTACAACAATGCATCATCCCTGAAAAAATCTTTGAAATCGGTTCAGTAGTTTCGGAGAAATCACGTGTACTATGAAAAGGGAAAAATAATAATAATAGGAAACATAAGAAAAACAGTAAGGTCTTCCGAAGGAAGTCGGAAGACCTTAATAATAACTAGAATCTTGTTGCCATGGCAACAAATAAGTCTTCCGTTCTTCTAAATCTGTAAGAATTTGCTTTTATCTCTGCAAAAAACATAGATATCATATGTACTATGAAAGAAAGGAAAAAACTGCAAAAAGGTCTTTCAGTACTTAAGGTACTTGATTTTCATGACCAATTTTAGGCACTCATAACAGCTACACGTGTATCATAGACAAACCAACGGACGAATGAACACCGTACTCTCATAAACTTCTCTGTGTTTATGTTCTGGCACAATTGTGATGGTGTTATAAAAATGTCATGAACTAAGTTAGTACCACATTAAACGTAAAGTCGTTGATTTTTACAGTAATACTATCGAGATTTGTCAGCAGAAAAGTTATTCAACTACAGGAATAATTCAGCAATCGATTAATTGATTATATGTTGTTTAATGTCCCTCTCGAGAGTTTTTTCACATGGAGAAGCCTCCACTCGCCGGTGGAGACTGCAATATGTTGTCCTATAATTTGTCTCTAATCGCCATTGAGCGGTGAGGAATCTTTTTGAGTCAGTACCATCTGACACACGGACCTCGATTTAAACGCTCTCATCTGACGGACCGGTCTCCACGTCCCACAACTGAAGCCCATGATACAGATATATGATGCTCTAGCCATGTTTTTATTTTTATTTTCATTTCTCAAATTTGTTGCATCAGATTTTCTTAAAGATCATACTTAATAAAAATCATTTCGAACAACTTTATTGCAATGCATACAGCGTCCGGTGATTTTGATTGACAGGTCAATACATGTGCACTTAGTGTAATACTTCTTAAGCAGAAAAATGTAGAGAGTGACTACGACGGACTATGAAATCAGAAAATATTTAATAAAGAATGGGTACAACTGATATAGAACTGTTTTTTGTCTATGTAAATGGATAGGATAATCAGGACTAAAAGGGAATATCTCTCTCTCTCTCTCTCTCTCAGACATGTAAATTTCAGTATCTTGCGTAATGTAAAATCACTATTCATGATTTGAAGAAATTTGAATCTACACTACATGACGTTGCTTCCTTATAAATATGACCACTTATGAATTTGTTGTCGAGAGAAGATAAACTTTATTGCAATGAATACAGCGTCCGGTGATTTTGATTGACAGGTCAATACATGTGCACTTAATGTAATACTTTTTAAGCAGAAAAAATATACAGAGAGTGACTATGACGGACTATGAAATCAGAAAATATTTAATAAAGAATGGGTACAACTGATATAGAA
>PRKT01002056.1:0-15466 GCA_003671525.1 Saccostrea glomerata | reverse complement strand
TTAGAGAGTTATAGATAAAAGACTTTTAGCCCCTCTGAGCCCCTAATTTGAGGGGTCAGCCCCTTTTTCTTCATACCAAATGAATGGTCTTGTGATTCTAAAGATTTTTTGTTCAACACCTATTCAGAGATTTCTATTCGTTGTTGAGATATGCTAAATGGAAATATTTAGGGGCCATCCCTACAAGTCCTTAATGGGGCCGTTTTACAAAAATTCAAAGGATGAATATTGTTTAGAACATTATTCTGAGCATCTTTTATTCAGTATTGCTTAACAAAATATTCTTCCTTTTTGAGATATAAATCGTCAAAGATTTGACATTCTGGCCCCTTGTGACCCCTAATTACGTAACATATGATCCGAATTTTTTCCTATATTGTTGCAAATCGTTCAGATAAATACTAATGCTACAGTAATGTATCAAAAAATATTGATCGTTAGAGAGTTATAGATAAAAGACTTTTAGCCCCTCTGAGCCCCTAATTTGAGGGGTCAGCCCCTTTTTCTTGATACTAAATGAATGGTCTTGTGATTCTAAAGATTTTTTGTTCAACACCTATTCAGAGATTTCTATTCGTTGTTGAGATATGCTAAATGGAAATATTTAGGGGCCACCCCTACAAGTCCTTAATGGGACCGTTATACAAAAATTCAAAGGATGAATATTGTTTAGAACATTATTCTGAGTATCTTTTGTTCAACATTGCTTATCAAAATATTCCTCCTTTTTGAGATATAAATCGTCAAAGATGTGACATTCTGGCCCCTTCTGACCCCTAATTACGTAACATATCATCCGAATTTTTTCATATATTGTTGCAAATCCTTAAGATAGATATTTTTGCTTCAGTAATGTATCACAAAATATTGATCATGAAAGAGTTAAAGATGAAAGACTTTTGGCCCCTCTGAGCCCCTAATTTGAGGGGTCAGCCCCTTTTTCTTGATATCAAATGAAAGGTCTTGTGATTTCAAAGACTTTTTGTTCAACACCTATTCAGAGATTTCTTTTCGTTTTTGAGATATGCTGAATGGAAATATTTAGGGGCCACCCTACAAGTCCTTAATGGGGCCATTTTACAAAAATTCAAAGTATGCGTATTGTATAGAATATTATTTTGATCATTTTTTGTTCAATATTGCTTATCAAAATATTCCATCTTTTCAAGATATGAAGCGTCAAAATTTCAGTATTCCGGCCCCTAATGGCCCCTAATTACGTAATATATGATCATAATTTTACAATATATAGTTGCAGATTGTGAAGATAAACAATTTTGCTTCAGTAATTTATAACATAAAATTGATAGTGAAAGAGTTATAGATGAAAGTTTTTTGGTCGCTCTCGGCCCCCTTATTTGAGGGGTCAGCCCTTTTTTCTTCATATGAAATGAAAGATTGTAAATTTCTTAATAACTTTTATTCTGTATGTTGTAGCAAAATGTTTATAGATAAGAAGATATTATCGAAAAGTTGTCAAATTCCGTGAGATATTTTTGAGCCATTTTTTAAACTCAGGCGAGCTTTGGTGCCTCTGGCGCTGAAAAGCTATACGCTCAAAATGGCACTTCTACAATCCTTTCTTTATCTACACTGAAAATCTCAACTCCATATCTCAAGTCATTTGGGAGGAGTTACCAGGACAAGCGGACCCCCTGAAAATCAGAAAATAGTACATATCTCATGACCGGAAGTGACGTTCTCAATACAAAAAATTTCCAATAAGGTTCACATCGATATCTATTAGATCTGAAAGTGTCGTGAAAATCCATCGAGCCGTTTGCGAGAACTCGCGTGCACAAAATCGGTAAGAATAATAAGAAAAATAATAAGAATAGGGAAAAAGAAACAGAACGAAAACAATAAGGTCTTCCGTTGGAAACGGAAGACCTTAATAATAAAAAGAAACAATACAATCACTATAAGTCTTCCGTTGTGAACGGAAGACTTAATAATAATAATAAGAAGAAACCGAGTAAAAACAATATGTTCCCAAACTCCGTTTGGGGAACATAATTATTGCAGTATTTATGTCACCTTTATTAATATTTTTTTATATATATAAATATTTTTTCTAAAAATCGTACTACTTACCACAGACTCGTGATCTAGTTCTCATGAAAACATTGCTGTCGGAGGGTATCTGTAAAACTCGGCGGGTCACAGTGAGTCTGTCACATACTCAACGGTCCCAGCCATCTGTCACGTTCATTACCAAAATGCATGTTGCATAATTTGGAACACATTCCGACACAATTTCGCCCGTAACATTTTGGCATACGTTTGCACTAAGTATGGCCGTACATCTCACAGATCACTATCAGTGGAAGTGACCAAACAGATCCAGGATCCGGTTCCTTGAAATCTGAAGAGGTTGTAGAAACAACAAGTCAACACTTGTAAGGAAATATTGAGAGGAAGGTTTCCATGACAGAAAAGGGTGTAGAACCGTTTGAAAATTTGTGCAATTCTCATGTCAAACGAATACGAATAGTATTGAGTGTACTTGAGGTTATAATCAAGAGTGCGAAAGAAACATTTCTCCTCTTTTGTGTGAAAGAAACATCAAGGAAATCGTGCACAATAGTTAAGAAACTTAAGGGTTTCCACTATGATATCAAGAAACATGTGCATGATCTAGAAAAAGTAGTGAAATAGGAGCCACTCAATGTCTGTAATAATACATTTATTTGAAAGTACCATTAAACTGTCTTTAGTGCAATAGGAGGAATTGCGGATAAGAGATGGGTATTCTTCAATATCATAGAAAAAATTGTAGTTTTCAAGTTTTGCCATGGAAAACCGATTTAAGTGTCAGATCAAAAAGTAAAATAGGAGGTGCACAAAGTTAGTATGTAATAGAAAACAAGTAATTGTAGTAGTAATTGCCAGCATTCAAACCTTTCTCTAGCATGCATAGGTTGCATGGGCGGCTTCACAGGATTTTAATTTCTCTTGGCAAGCTGACATCTGGAGCAGGATTTAAAATAGTCCACTATGTCTTGATGCATACGTGGCCAAAAGTATCGCTGTTTCAAGGAAGCACGTACCTTTTCTATTCCTAACTGTCCACCACCTGCCAGAATATCGAGATACTGTTTATGAGCATCTACTCAAGACTTCGTTTTCAGTTAGATCAGAATCAGACAAGTCAAACTGTAAATCAGATTCTCTGTTCCCACACTCATAACATTAACATTGGTGACACTTTCTTCTTCTAAGGGTATAACCTTACCTTTGGATAATTCTTGTACTGTAGCCAGTACTTAATTGTGATACAAATTGATATCATTGTATGTAGGGTTCATGACCTTCAGATTTGCACCATGGTTGTGGGCGATGCACTTGCCGCGATGACATGTTAAAGAGCTAGTACTGGCACGGGCTCTAACAACACCTCTTCACCTTCTGTGCACCTAGAAACCTTAATTAACTCTGATAGTTGTCTCACTAAATTGGGGGATATATAATGACATTGTCAACTTCTCTAGCTAACCCAGTATCAGCAAGAATGGTACAAACATGCATGTTGGTTTGAGTAGCTAAGTTCAAGGTATTAGTTGCATAGTCAATAGTGGCATGATTGCTTTTCAAAATGTCTAAACCAAGTATGAAAGCATAATGTAGATCTTTTATAACATGCACAGAGTGAACAAACACCATACCACCAATAAATATTTCAGTATTTAACATTCCCTGCACTTTCAAATAGTTTCCTGTGACACCTTTGACTTGTGAATGTTTAGCACTTTGTAAGGGGGAGTCTTTATAGGAAGTCTTATCCAAAAAATTAAAATTCTTGACTTACAATAGTTATGCTAGCACCAGTATCTAACAGAGCACGATTCTTTTGTCTCCTACATTGATAAGCACTTTGTTTTCTTTTAGTGTAGATACTAAACAAATTTCATGGCTTTTGCCTTTGTGCCCATCCCTAGACAGATGCCTATGGACAGGCTCGCACCCCTAACGATTTTGATTAAATTGATTTGAATTTTCAGTAAACCTCTTGTGACATACTTTAACTAAATGATTCTTAACACCACAATACGAACAAAACTGATCATTAGCAGGGCACCTAGATTTGTCAAATCAGGACTTACCCCCCACATCTGAAGCTTGGTCCTCTGCCTCTGTTGGTCGGTCTGGGGTTGGAATGGTCCCTGGGTGCTGGTTGTGGCCTTCTTTGCTGGGATTGGCCTGCAAACATACCATTCACAGCCACTGGTCCTCTAGATGGTTCCGGACCTTGGTCTCCACGGCAGCATCTACACTGGCAAGAGCGACTTTGATACCTTCTGCGAGAGCTGTCTTCAGGTCGGTAGGTGTATTGTCATCGTCTTTACCAGTAGCTTCCTCTGCTAGGGCGGCCATTTTCCCAAGGTCTTCCCGAGACTTCGGATTCTGTGGTATCACGATCACTCTTAGTTTCTGAAGGAGACCCTCTCGAGCGAAGTAAGTGATGCTGTCTCCTTCCATGGAACAGTCAGCAGCCAATTTCCGTACTCGGTAAAGGTATTTGTCCACGGATTCCTCTGCTCCCTGTTTCACTCGCATTAAAGCTTGGCTTACGGGGACCGTCGGGTGGAACCTAGGAAAGAATGCATCCCTGATGCGGGTTAGTGATGTTTTGGACATTGTGTCTAAGTGTGTAAACAATTGAAGGGCGATTCCCATCAAATAAAATGGTAAGAGTTTGATGGCTTTGGCCTCTGTGATGGAGTGTAGAGCTATGTAAGCCATAAAGGTTGTCCACCATTCCGACACCGGTGTGTACCATCAAATTTGTCCATTTGCGGCACAGGGATTCTGGGCGTTGATTCCCAAAGTTGTCTTGGTGGAGCCACTGGTTGAGGCTGTTGGTCTATTTGTGCCTCCAATTCCCTTGTCCTTCGGTACTCATTGTCCCTGGATGCTTTTAAGGCCTCTAGTTGTTGTCGCAGAGATTCTATTTCGTTGATCTCTTGCTCTGATTGGTCCTCCGTCTGCCTTTGCTGGGAAGGACTTCTCAGTTCCATGTTGAATGGACCAGGCATGGTAGTTGAAATCAGTTCTCGGAATTTAGGGAGAAAGCTCGGATCGTTTTATTACCTCCACCAGTCACACCCTTTTATGTTACGTCTATATGTGTCTTGGTTTTGAGTTATGGACATAGACTTGGGCAGCTTCTCAACCCAATGGATCAATCCGTTTGTTGAGGCTATATGAATTAAAAGAAGGCAGGAATAAAATAACGTCCGGCTGGTTTTATTCAATGATGAAAAGTGACCAGCCGGTACGCGCAACCTGCTGAACTCAAAAATATGAGATATTCTTTTTAACCAACCAAAATTAAGGAGATAATGGTTGACGAAAAAATACATTACAAAGGATCACTTGGTCATTGCGTGTCCACTTAATCTATAGGTCTTTGTGACGCAACTAATTAAACAACACTTGGCCAGGTTAATAATTCTAGGGACTTCGTTAATCCGTTAACAAAGAATTAATTACTCATGGACTACATTAAATGGATGCTATAAAACATTACAACAAAATTACTCCAAAAGCTTGCGAAGCCCACGCTAGCAAAAATTTTTATCATTCAAACACAAAAACTTAATTTTGGCATTTCCGATAAAGTAAAGTTGACATGTGCAATAAATATCATGACTTTTCAGAGTAATCAGACAAAATCAAAAATAAAATATTTAAAAAAAATTTGAACATATATTCTTAGCATAAAAATCAATTTAACATCAATTCTTTAAAAATTACTTTTACTTAAATGTTTGACATAAATGTCAGTAATTTCAAAATATTACAAAAAATAATAAAATGTTTTGAATAATGAAAATTCATTACATATTTCATAGATAAATAAGTATATAGAAAAACTGAAAGTTTTTTCTCCGTGACAAAAGTGTGTAAGTGACATCATTTATTTGTTCCCTTACTGTGAAGGACCCGTCCAGCTCAAGCCTAGTTTTTGAGATGCTGTTGCTCTAACCAATAATCTTGACCCAACTTGATACTCCCTAACATTTAATTTTTCAGCTCACCTTAGCCGAAGGCTCAAGTGAGCCTTTCTGATCACATTTTGTCCGTCGTCCGTCCGTCTGTAAACTTTTCACATTTTCGACTTCTTCTCAAGAACCATTGGGCCAATTTTAACCAAACTTGGTACAGAGCATTCTTGGGTGAAGGGGAGTTTAAATTGTTAAAATGAAGGGCCAACTCCCCTTACAAGGGGAGATAATCAAGAAAAGACAAAAACAGAGTGGGGTCACTGAAAATCTTCTTCTGAAGAAGGGGTAAAAATCTTCTTCTCAAGAAGGGGTAGGGCGGGGCCACAGTAAGGAATCCAAATTTTACATAGGAATATGTAGAACAAATTTTTAAAAATCCTCTTCTCAAGAACCACTGGGCCAGGAAAGCTGAAACTTATGTGGAAGCATCCTTGGGTATTGTAGATATGAAATTTTTGAAATCATGACCCCCGTGGGTAGAGCGGGGCCACAATAGGGAATCCTTTTACATAGAAATATATAGAACAAATCTTTAAAAATCTTCTCAAGAACCACTGGGTCAGGAAACCTGAAACTTATGTGGGAGCATCCTTGGGTAGTGTAGATATTAAATTGTTAAAATAGTGACCCCAGGGTAGGGTGGGGCCACAATAGTGAATCCATAGTGAATCCAAGTTTTACCAGGAGCTAATGCTCACTCTCTCGCTCTCATCTGGGCCGCACTTAGCGCGGGGCTCTTCGGAGCTACGTTCTAGGAGGGAGAAATACTATACGATCACGAGCCACTTTACTATCGGACGATTAGCCGAAGAGCCCCGCGCAAAAAATGTAATGTGGTTTTAATAAACACGTTGGGGACATTTTTATTTTTCATTTAGAATTATCATGTGATGTCGACGTCACATGATTTTAGCAATTATACTTGCAGTTAAGAGGTCATCTATAATCTTAATTTAATTTATAATCCTTTTCAACACTATAGTTTGTGAACCGTGCTGCAAACCTATAGATTCCCTTTTTTAATTGCTAAAATTTAAATTTAATTAGTTGGACGGAAGATTGGATATTTTGCTGGTCAATAAAGATAGCTGTAATTAATTTATTTGCCCGATTTTATGAGGTTCGCAGCAATTTTCAAATATCTTAATACTTTTTGAGTTCATGTGTAAAAACTTGACAAGATATGTTAGGGAATGCCCTTGCAATCAATCAATTTATTAAGGTCCTTCCATTACATTTTCAATGAATCTGCATAAAAACACACGACAGTGTCACTTGTCTGGAGAATGTACGGACAGTTTATGAATAAAATACTAAAAAGACATCGCATCCAAGTTAACGGCCTTGTTTTAATTGCTAATAATATTTAATTGGAGAACAGAAGACATTTTTCTTTGTACAAAATGTGACTTGATTGGCCTCTCACTGTGTACAAACTGCGTCATTTTTGCGAGATGCATCGTTTATATACTGTTGTGTGGGATTTAACAAACGACAAAACTGCAAGTAATAGTAAGTTTGTGTGTAGTAAACAGCTATCAAGCTATTTGAAATAGCAAATAACTTCATTTTGTGGTATTCTGAAGACCTTATATTATGTTTGACTTCATAGTAAATATTTCCGTATAAAGTAGGCCCCGCCTCCTTACTTTAACCTTAACTGTGTTGCGTGTCGTTAGGGTGAGCAAAGCTTCCAAAGGGGCCTCTTATTATAGCGAGCTCAATAGACTAACGTGTAAGAACAGGGCAAATTCGGATTGAAATCTGTACATACTTCAGCCAAATTTCTATGTGAAACATTTCCAGAATTCCTGCACTACCCAATGTCCTTTGCGTAAATAAATAAATAAATAAATAACATAAAGCATAAAAGGCTATCAGTTTGTAGACATCTTTCATAGAAACAAAAAATAACTCTACAATGTAAATGAAATTTATTACAATCCAAACATGCAAGCATGACAGTTTTTGTTCATTGTAATACCCACTATGACATGCGGTTCAAACGCCTTTCATGGTATCGGGTGAAATTGAGGTTATCCACGACAGGAAATATAGCGTAATTTCACTATAATAGTGAAATACCACTATTATAGCGGAATTTACGTTTCCCCCCAACCTGTCAATTACTGTTCCCTGGCAATCACACAGCTATGGTGTCTGTGTGCTGCTGTTAAGCCTCTTGCAGAATAAACCATGTCGTCAGTTTTTTTATCCATTGATTGTAAAATTCTTACAGCTGATTCAATTTTCGGACCATTCCCAACATTTTCCAATGACGAAGGATCAAACCCACACTGAGCTCAAGGTATCCTGCTGAGAGCGTCAGCATTTCCATGTTTTTGACCAGGCCTGTGTTCAATCTTGAAGTTGTAAGTACTTGTAACATCTAGCCAACTCGCCATCTGACCTATTGTTGATACACTGACATACTATATTAACTAGACAGTGATTCCTTAACAAACTTTATGTGTGCACAATATATCAACTGGCTCATTCAAAAAATAAATACATCATTATGACTGCTGTTTTCATGTAGACTATTGGAACATATACAAAGAGTGCCTCTGGAGGGGGTGCAGCACCAACCGACCGAGGTATCATGTATATTTATCTTTAAGTGTACCAATTTATAACATGGATATGAATCATGTCCAACTACAAAACATGGGAGATCCTATATACGTGTATATATCTATGTATCATTAAAAAATTAAACCAAGAAGAGAATGAAGAATTTCATTTCTGAAATCATAATTTATGGCACGATTATAAAATATCAATACCTATACGTTTTTTGTCGCCCGCGTGGCGCAGTGGTTAGTGCGTCTGCTCTAAAGTCGCGAAGTAAGGAGTCAATCCTTACGTCGCGAGTTCGAATCCCACTGCGGGACGTTGAAACCGGTCCTTCGGATGAGACCGTATCAACTGAGGTCCCGTGTCGCAGTAGGTGCTGGGACGTTAAAGATCCCTCCCTGCTCAATGGCCCTGAGTGCCGAGTAAAGGACAAAATTTGCAGCTCTCCATTGGCAAATTGTGGCGTCTCCATATGAGTGAAAAATTCTCGAGAGGGACGTTATACAATCAATCAATCAACCTATACGTTTTACAGAGACATCATACCCTTTTGAAGAAGCTGTTTAAAATACCCCAGCAGTAGGTATGTATATACTGCTGTGACATCACAAGGGGTTTCTTGAGTTAAAATGGCAATTAGGAGTAAAATAATAATGTGCATTCATATTTTAAAATATTTAATATTAACTTTATAAAATGATAGTGATGTAATTGTAATTTTATTTGACAGTCAGACAATCTGAATACAGTAGGCTTATCTAAAGTGTATAAGATAATTGTTATTGTACAATTTCAACAATGGCCTTTAATAAATAGTATTAATACAAAATGCAAGTAATTTTAGATACTTGTGAAGAAACAGAGTTTGAGCCAGGTAATATATAGTAATTTATCCACTGCATAAATGGTTATGAATAGTGGGTTTAATAAGAATGAAAGGGTGTCATTTAAGAAATAAGGTATTTCATAAAGCAAACCCCTAAGGGGTCATGTGCCAACCCGTTTTACATCCCAATAAAACTCAAAAACGATACCTTATTCCTTATAGTTTGAAAACCATAATGTATATGTTTTCAAAACTCAAAGGTATAAATTAAATGTGTTTATAACGTCGATCGTTTTTGACGTCAATATCAAACTATGTTTATCAATTATGACTAAACAATCAACTTATGGTCACATGACGACCTTGTTTTATGGAGATGTAAAAACGCCTTGTTCAAAAAATGTTATATAAAGGAAAACATATGCAAATGTAAATATATTTTTCAAACAAATATGGATTGGTTTCAAGATCAACTTCCATAATTCCCTGTAAATTTGATCTTGTATCAATCTGTATTTATATCCATATATGTTTTAAAATTACACCTTTTTACTTTTATAATATATTTTTGCATAATCATTCACTCGAACTTACGAAATATTTGATATTTCAAATCTTATAAAAATCTCCGATAATTTGTTGCCAAGGCTCGGGGATAAAAAACACACAACACACTGGAGAAAAAATTGATATCTAACTATAAATCATTGGAGCTCCTATATATGTTATGTATCTATACATATTGGTGATAATTCAACTTTTTTGTTTGGTTTAAGGTGTTTTGGCAAATTCCCTACCATCTGCTGATGGAGCAGCTGCATATCCATATGCATATTAGAAAAAGAGAAAAAATACTCAAAGTAAGTATGGATATATTAATTTGTGGCCTTTTTCACATTACATTTCCTCAGGTTCTTGCACCGTATGTCAAAACCTGACTATTATTTAAGCATAGTGAATGCAAAACACAACACTATTGAGGTAGTGAAATTATACTTAAGATTTTTTAGGTCACCTGAGTAAACTCAGGGGACCTATTGCTATCTGTTTTTGTCCGTCGTCGTGCGTCGTTCGTCGTGTGTTAACATTTGAACATTTTTAGCTTCTCTGAAACTAAACCAATGTCAACCAAATTTGGCATATAGCATCTAAGGGTGGGGGGGGAACAAAAATTTTGAATTTCATGGTCCCTGCCCCCCTGGGGCCTGGGGGTGGGGCAAAAACCACTAAAAATAGTGCAATCTTTAAAAATCTTCTTTATTCCTGGACATCAAGCAGTCAAACTGTTGGTATGATTGTAATAAGCATTGAGTCCTATACCAAAATTGTGAATTTCATGGCCCCAGGGTCAAGGGTTCTAGTGCTAGGACGGAGCTATATAGATTATAGAGTGAAAATGCGTAAGTTCTTTGAAATTCTTCTTTTCTGTTTATGGGCATTAAATAAACTAACCAAGTGCATGAGTGTATAAGTGATGAGCAATAGTGCCTGTTTCAAAATTGGGAATTTCATGGCCTCTAGTTTAAAACATGTATCAAATTCAATTGTTGGAAAGTTGTCACATGATACTCAGGTGACCTATAAGGCCCATGGGCATTTTGTTTGTTAATAGGACCACTAAAGATGAAGTTGGTATTTTTAGGTCACCTGTGTCACTCAGATGAGCTTTTGGTATCTGTTTTCATCTGTCTTCCTTTGTAAACTTTTGAACATGTTCTTAGCTTCTTCTCAAAAACCACTGAACCAATTCCAACCAAATTTGGCATATAGGACAATGAAAAGGAAGAAACCTCATAATAGTAGCTGTGAGCGAGCTATTCTGCTTGAGATGTTAATGCATGGTGGTAGAGAAATATAAGTTCAATATATTTGCTCAAATACATAACCACAATGTTTTATTTACACTAAATAATTCAATTTCACTTGTACCAAGCAATTTCCTTGGCTGATTTGTATAATATAACTTGCCTACGTCACAAAGAGTTACGTCATAAACGTATTACTCCGCTTGACGTTACTCTTAAAAACATATAAAATATGCATTATTTGAGCTTTCTCCGGTTGGATAAGTGTCTCATTGTCTACACTGAAATTAAATTGAATTAAGGATTTTAGCGGTTTATAAAAAAGCGTAAACTGCCCTAAGTTATGTTATATCGTATAACATAAGTTGAAATAAGCTTCATTCCATAAGTAACAAAATTTTGAGAATCCCAGTTTAAGTTGTTTAATAACCTATCAATTCAGCAGCTAGTTTGATGGTAATGCATCTACCTGTATTTCCAGTGAAGACAAGGACAACAACAAATGATATCCAGGAGAAGTTTGTCAGAATGGAGAGATAAAGAAATACAGCTACGAGAGTATTGGTCTAAGAAGATTAAACAGTATGAACAAATGCTTGCACAACAGGGAGAGATCCTCCAGCTGCAGAGGAGAAGTACGGCGGCATTGGAATCACTTGTTTTAAAGCTTCCCGGAAATTGTGTCAGTCCGATTGAGTCTCCATTTTCAGTTTCACCTATTATTAAATTTTCTTATTTATCTTAAAACATGTTAACTATGTAGCAAATGTTAATAAGTCACTTCTACCTCAAATCCAAAGCAAGTGTTCTATTTAAAAAGTATTTCCACTTATTAGCTCTTCTGAGTTTTCTGAGGTAGTGTAGATTCTAAATTGTACATGTTACAAATATCACTGGACTCTTATTTTTAAAAATGAGATTTTGTTTTCATTTGTTTATTATTTTCATATATTGTTTAGGTTTAAAATTTAAAAAGATAATCAGGCTATTTATTTCTTTGCAATAAGTGATGAGAAATATTTTTAAAATATATTGTTCCTTTCAAAATTAACAGAAACACTTTTTTAGGAAGTTCCATGTATGTTAATTCGTTATTTGTAATAATCTTGAAAAACAACATCAATCCATACTCATTAATAAATCGAGATACATGTAATAAAAGCTTTGATAATTTTGAAATTTTGAGGGGAAAACTTTGTTTGAGTTGAATATATTGACAAATAATAATGTTCCTCTTTAGTTGAAATGGTTGTACATGGCGTAGTCTTATATAATTGATGTCTTTGTATAACTTACTTAGTTTCCATTGTAGTGTTCAGTACATAGATGTAGGTATTCCATTGTGATTATATTTCATTGATTCATGAGTAGAGAAAAATAAGTTGATGTTTTTTATGTATGTAACTTTCTTTGTAGTGTTCATTGTTGTACATTTTTACATATGTATGTATTATACTGTTGTACATATTTGATTCATTTGTGATTAGAAAAGAATGCCAAAGTCTAAATAATTTTTGCAACTGTTGATGAATGTCTATTTAAAAAAAAAAACAGTGAGAATAGTTCAATCTAAGATTTGAACTAATGTACATACATGTAATAAAAAGAGAAAAAAAAATCTAAACTTTACACAAAAAAATACAAAATACCGTTATTATTATATGTAGAATCGTGCATCTAATGGGTTCGTCAAAATACGTCCGGCGACGTCACTTCCGGTCAAACCGGAAGTAGTCCAAAATTCCATATTTTTGCTGTTCTTGACAGGTTTTTGGATGTCATATGTCACTAGAAGCTTAAATCTTAATTTTCCGTCCGTAGATGTCACTTCCGGTCT
The DNA here is from genome assembly GCA_003671525.1 of Saccostrea glomerata. Taxonomy (NCBI): domain Eukaryota; kingdom Metazoa; phylum Mollusca; class Bivalvia; order Ostreida; family Ostreidae; genus Saccostrea; species Saccostrea glomerata. Next base: position 2,413 of record PRKT01002056.1, on the reverse strand, counting down.
AACCGGAAGTAGCCAAAAATGGGTCACTATAGTAATAATTAACACAGATTTATAGAATTAAACCATTTTTGGACTTCTTTACTCTTTTTTTTTAAATGAAAGTTACTTCCGGTCAAATAGGACGGAAGACCTACTCGTCTTGGATAACAGCTTTTTATACTTTCTTCTGGAAAGCACATTTAAAAAAGCTTTTACTTAAGAACAACAGAACTGTTATGATACGAAATATGTCATTAGTCTAAGAAGTTATTTGAAGGATGATACCAAAATAGTAATAGTTTTACAAGGTTTTTATACAGTAAGAAATCTTTCAAAAATATGCTTATTAAGGTCTTCCGTTTCCAACGGAAGACCTTATTGTTTTCGTTCTGTTTCTTTTTCCCTATTCTTATTATTTTTATTATTATTCTTACCGATTTTGTGCACGCGAGTTCTCGCAAACGGCTCGATGGATTTTCACGAAACTTTCAGATCTAATAGATATCGATCTGAACCTTATTGGAAATTTTTTGTATTGAGAAGGTCACTTCCGGTCATGAGATATGTACTATTTTCTGATTTTCAGTGGGTTCGCTTGTCCTGGTAACTCCTCCTAAATGACTTGAGATATGGAGTTGAGATTTTCAGTGTAGATAAAGAAAGGATTGTAGAAGTGCCATTTTGAGCCTATAGCTTTTCAGCGCCAGAGGCACCAAAGCTCGCCTGAGTTTAAAAAATGGCTCAAAAATATCTCACGCAATTTGACAACTTTTCGATAATATCTTCTTATCTATAAACATTTTGCTAAAACATACAGAATAAAAGTTATTAAGAAATTTACAATCTTTCATTTGATATGAAGAAAAAAGGGCTGACCCCTCAAATAAGGGGCCGAGAGCGAGCAAAATACTTTCATCTATAACTCTTTCACTATCAATTTTATGTTATAAATTACTGAAGCAAAAGTGTTTATCTTCACAATCTGCAACTATATATTGTAAAATCATGATCATATGTTACGTAATTAGGGGCCATTAGGGGCCGGAATACTGAAACTTTGACGCTTCATATCTTGAAAAGATGGAATATTTTGATAAGCAATATTGAACAAAAAATGATCAGAATAATATTCTATACAATATGCATACTTTGAATTTTTGTAAAATGGCCCCATTAAGGACTTGTAGGGCTGGCCCCTAAATATTTCCATTCAGCATATCTCAAAAACGAAAAGAAATCTCTTAATAGGTGTTGAACAAAAAATCTTTGAAATCACAAGACCTTTCATTTGATATCAAGAAAAAGGGGCTGAACCCTCAAATTAGGGGCTCAGAGGGGCCAAAAGTCTTTTATCTATAACTCCCTAATGATCAATATTTTGTGATACATTACTGAAGCAAAAATATTTATCTTAAGGATTTGCAACTAATTCGGATCATATGTTACGTAATTAGGGGTCACAAGGGGCCAGAATATCAAATCTTTGACGATTTATATCTCAAAAAGGAGGAATATTTTAATAAGCAATGTTGAACAAAAGATGCTCAGAATACTGTTCTAAACAATATTCGTCCTTTGAATTTTTGTATAACGGTCCCATTAAGGACTTGTAGGGGTGGCCCCATTAAGGACTTGTAGGGGTGGCCCCTAAATATTTCCATTTAGCATATCTCAACAACGAATAGAAATCTCTAAATAGGTGTTGAACAAAAAATCTTTAAAATCACAAGACCATTCATTTGGTATCAAGAAAAAGGGGCTGACCCCTCAAATTAGGGGCTCAGAGGGGCTTAAAGTCTTTTATCTATAACTCTCTTATGATCAATATTTTGTGATACATTAATGAAGCAAACGTATTTATCTTAACGATTTGCAACAATATATGAAAAAATTCGGATCGTATGTTACGTAATTAGGGGTCACAAGGGGCCAGAATATCAAATCTTTGACGATTTATATCTCAAAAAGGAGGAATATTTTGATAAGCAATACTGAACAAAAGATACTCGGAATAATGTTCTAAACAATATTCATCCTTTGAAATTTTGTAAAACGGCCCCATTAAGGACTTGTAGGGGTGGCCCCTAAATATTTCAATGTAGCATATCTCAACAACGAATAGAAATTTCTGAATAAGTGTTTAACAAAAAAAAACTTCAAAATCACAAGACCTTTCAGTTGATATCAAGAAAAAGGGCTGGCCCCTACATGTGTGGACTCAGAGGGGCCAAAGTTCTTGCATATGTACATCTTTAATGATCAATATTTGTGATACATTACAGAAGCAAAGGTATTCATCTTAACGATTTGCAACAATATATTTATGCTTTACGTCTCGAAAAGGGGGAGTATTTTTATAAGCCATAATGAACAAAAGATGGTCAGAATATCGTCACAAAAATCAGAAACTTTTAAATTTCATGAAGGAAAACTT
>PRKT01002055.1:1636-36322 GCA_003671525.1 Saccostrea glomerata | reverse complement strand
GAATAAAAACAGCCAATGTCAATAAGTTATTTGTATTAAGTGATATGTTCAATTAAGATACATTGATACTCTGATAAGAGAGATAACTCTTAATGACATAAATTTCTATTATTCCTTTATAAACTTGAAGTGCCTTTTTTTATCAAATTGCCCCGCAAGCCATGATAAAATTGTTTGCATTTTACTTAGCATAAACTTTTCTTTTGGAAAATTAATATGTTCTATGGTGCGACTGTTGGCGCGAGCGCAGTTTTTTACTATCAAAAAACCTTACACAGGTATAACTTGCACTGCCTATCCTTAGTTCATTAATAAAGAAGAACAGAATAACAAAAATTCACTTCCCAGGCATCAGGATTGAGATTCAGAACTTTTTGGAAGTTTCCAACAATATCGGAAATACCCGAGCCGTTTAAGTGAAGAAAGTATGACGTCAAATAAAAAGTCCTGTTGCCTTAGGATGCAAATGATTGTTTTTGTGGCATGGAGATTGCAATAAATCGAGTTTGTATTTTTTTCAAGTAAGTTGTTGCTATGTTTTAGCCACCATGTTACTATGAACCGCAAAGGATTATTGGGAGTTTAGAATTTTTTCACGCGGTGAGATAAATTTTTCTTGAAACAATGTGCAGATTTCAATCAGAATTTCCTTCGTTCGTACACCTTAGTCTATGGAGCTCCCTTTGCGCTGCCTCGCTGCACTCGCTATAAAAGTTAAAGAAACATTTTATATGAGTAAGCAAAGGGTTTATGAATCTTAAAAATAAATACTTTGGAGTCATTTTAAGTCCCAGAAAACAATGTTCATGCACAATCAAACAAGGCTTATTGTAACATGGGAATGGAACTGCGCCCAAAGCTAGGGGCTTGTTCAACAGAGCAAACATTTGCAAGCACTGGCTTAAATCCCTTATACCTCAAACAGAAATGTTTTTGAGCACTTGCTCTGTTAAGCAGACTTCTAGTCACTCATATGGAAAATGTAGGTCAGATCCAAAGCAAGTCTGGTTGTGTCCATCTCTAGATGCATCACCCATGCAAGTTTGGTCTATGTAAGGCTTGCTACTAGGAAACATCTGGGGAAAAGCATAAGCTTATCTCCACTTTGTTCAGGTGAAATAAAGAAGTAATCACATTTTGGCCCCACCCTATACCTATGGGTCATAATTTGAACAAATTTGAATCTTCACTACCAGAGGATGCTTTTAAATAAGTATCATCTTTCCTGGCCCAGTGGTTCTTCAGAAATTTTTTAAAAGATTTTTACTATATGTTAAATTTTGATACCACATTGTGGCCTCATACTATCCCCAGGGGTCATGGCTTGAAAAAACCTGAATCTACACTACCTGAGGATGCTTCCACCTGAGTTTCAGCTTTCCTGGCCCAGTGGTTCTTGAGAAGATCTTCAAAGATTTTTCCTATGTATTCCTATGTTAAACTTTGATACCACATTGTGGCCCCATCCTACCCTCATTTGTCATGATTTGTACAAATATGAATCTACACTATATGAGGATGCTTCCACATGAGTTTCAGCTTTCCTGGCCCTGCAGTTCTTGAGAAGATTTTCAAAAGATGCAATTAATTTTTTCACTAATTCACAACTATCTCCCCTTGGAGGAGGCTATGGCCCTTCATTTGAACCTACTTGAATCCCCTTCACTGAAGGATACTTTGTGCCAAGTTTGGTTGAAACTGCATGGAACAAGTGGTTCTTGAGAAGAAGATGAAAATGTGTAAAGTTTAGATGACAATGACGATGACAACAAACAACGGACAAATTTTGATCAGAAAAGCTCACTTGAGCCTTTGGCTCAGGTGAGCTAATAAGAACTCAATATTAATGATTCAAAATTACAACAAAAATAGGGGGAAGGGGGGTGTCAGTGTGTAGCTTACTGAGCAATTGTTACAATTGACCTTTTTCCATTTGTTCCTCTTGGGTTTATCAAATTAATAACCTAGTTTTATTTGATGTAATTATGGCAATTTAATACTGTTTTACGTAAAACATTTAATTATAATCTTAAAGGTGCAGATAATATCAATTCCTACAAAATGAAAGTAGATGTATTGGAATTTTTCTATACTATTTATAGCATCTGAAACTTTTCATATCAAAATGGACTCCATTAGAAGCCAACAAACGTAAGGAACTTTAAAAATGCCTAAATTAACTGAATCAATATATTTTGATTCATTAATATTAGTTTTTAACATTTAACACCACTATATTAAAAATATCAAGTAGAAAACAATTAACATGATTAATTTAATAGACACTTTCATTTATGTATTTCACTATTTAAAATATACTGATAATTAAACTGATCTTGTTGATTTGAAAAATAATTGATTCAGTTGGGGAAGTTTTTTTTTATTTCATGATTTATGAATGCAATAAAAAAAAATATATTTGAGAAAAAATACACTGTCTTCAATATTCTCAATAAAACATATAACTTAATCATGTTAATAAGCTTATCAATCATGATAATTATATTATAGATTTTAAAAAGTGAAACATTCATTAGGTTAATTCCACTTTAATCATTCTCAGTACTAAAGCTGTACAACATATATCCAAGTTGGTGTTTGTGGGACTGTGTCATAAACTTGGGACCTCACAAGAAGTGGTCATGAGGAGAGATGTGGTGGACATCAGGAATATGGTGAGAAATCAAGTGAAAACAAGTGATGGCATTACTAATAGAATGATGTTGAGTGGAAGTGAAGGAGAAGGATTCAGACTGGAAGGATCAGATATAGACATTATGTACTGGCGAAATAATCACCGTGTGATCTGGGACTTATCTCAGTCTCAGTATTACAACACACACAGACAAACACTGATCCTCTGTGACTGTTCTGATAGTCCACCAGGATTTACGTTGTTATATTTACTGTCACCAAGTATGGACAGAGACATCCAGGGAGCCTGTGTTAGAATGTATAACAGACAGTGTATATCTAGTTCTAAGTACAGACAGATCAAGTGTTCAGACTTAATTCCACATGGACCTTGTGCCAGTAGAACTATAGGAACCCAAGAATATGATCAAGCTTTCTGTTTTGTTTGTGACTTTTGGCCTCCCTCTGCCTCCTCATGGATAAACAGATGTCACGCATGGCCCCAGCCTCATGTAGTTGATGATATAGTGAAAAATGGTTGCCACTTTGTAGCAATCGGACACAAGCTAGGAAGACATGAAGACCATGAATGGAGAATTTCTTTCTCCCAAGCAGAACAAAAACTTGTATATGTGATGAACCACTGTCAATTCTTAACATATGGCTTACTTAAATTGTTCTTAACAGAAATTATTAACAATGGACTGGATAAAGATGATAAATTACTATGTTCCTATCACATGAAGACAGCAGTTTTCTGGGTAATTCAACAAAATACTATACCCCACTGGTGTCCACAAAATCTCATGGGGTGTTTCTGGGTCTGTTTTAAACTCATCCTTAAATGGGTGTATGAGGGGGTCTGTCCTAACTTTTTTATTCCATATAATAACATGTTTCTGAGAAAAATTCATGGTGAGAAACAACATCAATTATTTTTAAGACTGTATGCGTTGTATGAGAAGGGTATAACATTCCTGCTACACAGTCCCTCCATTAGGTCTTGTATCATAAATGTACTACATAACCCTAGAATCACCATCTGTACAGATGTACATACTCTGATTTCTGAGACTGAGTTTGATATGGACCTATATAATGAAATACTACGCTATAACAGTGCATTATACAAAGTAAACACACAAAGCTGTATTAAGTATCTACAAGTAATAGAACAGTTGACAGGTTTGCCGTTCCTGACACAGTATCAAGTCATGATGCTACAAGGACTTACAGCTAATGTCCTTAATGAAAATGCTTTTATATTACACATGGAAACTTACACACATAAAAACAAACTGAGATATAGAGCTGACAAAATCTCCTGTCACATGCTGAAATTAGCAGCCAAGTTTGGTTGTATTACTGACTTACTGTACAAAGCTATGTATTATTATAAAACACTTAGGTACATAGAAACTTTATCTATTATAGAGATGATCAAGGTCAAGTTAGCACAGCCATATGTGATGTATTTGGGTAATGGAGATACAGAGAAGTATATTGAGGCTGTAGGGGGACAGTCCTGGTTTACAAAGATGAGACAGGCTGTAGCAGGGAATATCAAACTTATCAATGACATCCATTACATCAGTGAATTAATACCAGAACAAAAGTCTGCTCTACAGAATAACTGGCCTACATTATGTTTTCCACCCTTGATACTTTTATACATGCTAGAGATCTTGTGCTACAAACATGTAGACACAATGAGAGCACAAACAGCTCTAGATGATTTACAGACCCTAGTTTACTATGATCAGGGTCTGCATATACCTTTACATTACAGAGACATATCATGGCAGGTTCTAGGGATCTGTCAACAGGTGACAGGGAACCTCCAGGCTGCTCTATACTCATACCAACAATCTCTCAGACAAGAACCACATCACAAACTATACACAGCTACAGAAATGAGAATACAGAGCATTTTTCAATGGAATCCCTTAATTAATTAAGTGACTGATATTTGTAGGAGTACGTTTGAGTGAGATCATTATTTACATATCCTCTTGAGTCTTGGGATTTCATATTTTTTTTTTAGTCTTTTTTATCATGTTTTTTAAGGCTAATATTAAACAGTCTAAAATGAAAAACTACTAGATAAAGTCAAGAAAGATTTTATCATTACATATCTAAGCGTCTTGTTGAATGCTAAGTTTACAGTTTATTTAAGAGTATATGCTCTGAAACATTCTAAATAGGAGTGTCCATATAGAAAACTCTTTTGTAAAAAAAAATTTGTCAACTGTTTAACTGCAAACCGCATTGTGACATCACAGCAGTGGGAAATATGAAAAAAAATTCAAAGAGTGATATCCATGGGAAAAAAAGGGTAAACATCTGTAAAAATATCTTGTTGCCTAGTTGTTCTTGAGAAAAAGAATTGTAAATGATCCAAACCATTATTCACTACAAGTATTTCTTAATTATCTTCCTCTTGATAAAGGGTGGAAGTTTTCAAGTTATTTGAAAAAAAAACTTGAATCCACATTACCGAAAAATACTTCGTGCCAAGTTTGATTGCAAATGGCCCATTGATTCTGAATTAAGGATATGAATTTCAAAGTGTAATAAAAAAAAATCTAGACAATGTCGACAACGACAACAGACAACAGATTTATTTCAATCAGTTCAGTAAAACATAAACTACAGAGCCTCAATGTATCACGAGTTTTCACACAAGTACAAATCACTGTAAATTTTTTGTCTTTGCACTATTTGTTACTCTTGTAATAAGATGTCTGCTATTAACTGAATAAAATTGAGAAAACCTACCAGCTTTCTCCATGAGGTCATTGTACATCTTCACCAAACCTGCCATGGTTATCTGAAATTCAAGAAATTCAGTCTCTAAATAAATTAGAATGGTAACTGCATAATGTGTGTAGTGCAACAAACAAATATTAACAGGTGGACAAGTTTTTGTATGCATATCAAAATGGATCGTCTCGAGCCACATTTTGGATTCCACATATAGCTCTCTCTTCCCTTGGCTGCTTGATCACATAAATTGTCATAATTTCTAATAATTGTATGCCTCTGTGCTGTGACGTTCAGCCAATAACAATATTTGTTTCAATTGCTACTGAAATCAACAAGTGACTCAACAGTAAACATCAAATGTTTCATAAACTGTGATAGGGTATGAAAGGTCGTGTCAAGGTTATAAATGTTTCTGGGAGAATTCAAGTTATATTTGAAAATTGAATTTCCAGGAATGCCTCTAGAATTTTGGAGTGTCTGAATGGCTGGATATGTCATTTTGAATTGAGTTTTAGCATTTGCACTTAGTTAATGAAAAATTAGAAAAAGTGTTTAATAATCATGTTTCATGAATTATTTGCAAGATGTGAGGTTTTTATAATAAGTAATCAATGTTATGAGATAGATCAGTAGGTGAAGCACTATTTTTCAAGAACAAGCCATGTAATCTCGGGAGTTGAGTAGGCGGCATTACCGAGCCTGCATACCTTTACTTTTTTACCTATCAAAAAGGTATACTTACATATTCATCATCATCATAGCAAGCACAACGGGTGCCAGCAGTGTTTCAAAGCAAGCTCAATATCAGACTAACATGTAAGAACAGTGGAAAATTTGAAATGAAATCTGCATACAGAATGAAAACTTATCATTTTGGAGTTTATAGACAGATAAGAATCGCTGAATGACCCTAACAAATCTTTTACAGGAGCTAGTCTTCAGTTGATACATTTTTTAAAGATAGTTTTCACTAAGCTTACTCTTCTCATTCAATTCTTATTGAAAATCTTTTCTTTTGAAAGCTAATGAGTAATGAAAATAAAAATATTCTAAACTTTCCTTATTTGACAATCTACTATCTGGAGCTCAACCTTTTGCAATACATTGTAACTATGGCATAATGATTGTTCAAATCATTAGATTGTCAGTTTGTCATTACTATTTATAAACAATGCCCAAAAATATTTTGAGATTAAAAGCTCCACCGCAAAATATTGTGAGATTAAAAACTCCACCACAAAAGGGCTGTAGTAAGTTTGATAACTGCAAGGTACTTGCGATACTACTACATACATGGTATAAAACTCTTACAGCTTCATGAAGTTTTGAAAAATAATGCATTATTTCATCCTTTAATATTTTAGTTTTACTTTTAATTATTCTGAAATAATATACCCGACACAGTGTCCGTTGTGATTCTAAAAACTATCAGATTCACCAGAAATTACTCTCGGGCAGGTGTCTTTCATCATTTCTGGGCTTTCAGTAGTACATTGTAGATATCTTAAAAGCAGCTAGAAAATAATTCTACAACTACAATGTCTTTCTTAAAAAATTGCACTAGGTCTATAATTTCAATTTGACACCAGCCACTGGGTTGTCTCCCCAAGATCCGTTGAGCTTCTTAACATCACGAGATGTCACAGCTAGTCGAAATTTCTTGTGAAACTTGATGTTTGAAGTAACTGACACGTTTTCAAATGTGTTTTTGATGGTATTTAACTTTGCCTAAACGGTCACACCATGAAACATATCAAACCAAGACCAAAGTACTTGTGATTACAGAGTAACAATGCCTGGCTAATGTTATAAGTTACTTTAAAAGTGAAATGTGATCAACCTGGTCCTGTGTTTCTCAGATTTACCTGACCTACAGGTAAAAAATTTATTTTCAATCAGACATATCAATCTTAAACAAGTTTGCTCTTTTATCATTCAGAAATCATATGCATGCCAAAATCATGCCCAATGCCTTAGCAAAGCACATGTTATTGTTTACAGAATGTCTCTGACATAATTTCATTGTTACAATGTTATGTATGGTCACCACCGGTAACGCGTCTACCTACAAACCAAAGATATACATACCTGTCTTTTTCTCCGTAACCGTACCACCTGATTTATCGACTAAGTATCACAACTAATGGGGCCAGTACTTACTCAACTTACTGCTACCTGATGTATCACCAACCACGCTGTTCCAAAGTCTGCACCCACCCGGCCTGGTCGTGATTCTCCAAACATGAACGTATTTCTTGTACACCGTGCCCGATGTAAATTTTACACGTAAGGAACAGCTCTTGATGTAATATTACACGTAAAAAGACCATTAGAATAATTACGGGGACATACATGTACTTAAATGCTTGCAACTTATAAAATAATTATGTAAAGGTTAATCTGCAGAACCAGATTGAAAAATTAAAAAAGAAAATTAAACTTCCATCATGTAATGTTATAAATATTACTGATAACACATTTAAAGGTGCATTGACATAGATTTGAAGGTGAAATTTTCATTATAATTTCACGACTAAATGTTTTTAAAGCATTTCACATAAAAATATATTAAACATTTTATTTCATCTTAAAGTTATTGAAACTTCAATTAAACCATTATTTAAAAATATGAAGTTTTAATAACTATTAGATAAAATAAGATTTTTAATATATTTTTGTGGGACATTCTATTAAAATATATAAGTCGTAATATTATACAGAAAAATATTAACTTCAAATCTGTGTCCATGCACCATTTACAGCTGTTTCAAGACTGAACAATTTCTGCACAGATCATCGACTTCTCCAGATAAGGCAATTGTTATTATTTACATTAAAATTAGAAGGAACTATGATTAATACAAAACTTCTTGAAATTTCTAATTAATAAAACTGTACGTTCTAAACAAAACTGAGAAATTCTGCACACCCTTTACATGCTTTAGCAATTGTAAAAGGTAGAATTTAAAGCCCTGCTTCTCAGAATCTAGTTTTTGTCAGTACACGTATTGTTAAATTGTCACAGAGAGTGAAATATATTTCATATATACGAGTTCTACATTTATACATAATAGACATATAAATATTTCTTCTTCTGATTTACAACAAAACTTCAGGGTGCTGAAGATTTCTTATTTTGCGAAAAAATCACTACACATCACGTTGAAGGAAAATCGTTGCAAAATACTTTATAAATAATCCTAGCTGACAATGCAGTTAATTACATGGGCTATATGCGTGTTTCTACCTGAAAATTTCGAATTGCGCAACAATACATAATATTTAATCGGAAAAAACAACAACAAGTAATTATAACACTCTAAGGGGTACAGGTAGACTTACCTGTGTTTACCTGGATAAGCAATATTTTTAAGGGTTGAGGCGGTTTATTCCCACTTAGCCAACATTTTGAAAAATGCTATTCCCACATAGCCAACATTTCGATTTTTACACCTGGGTGATTAACAGGCTATAGTCTGTTTTCTGGTATGATTATATATGATTTACCTGATAATTAATTCCTTTGGAAAATAAAAACAATGTAAAATAAAAATATACCAACCAGAGGTGAAATTTGAGTCAAAATAAATATAGAATTAATTAAAGAAAAAAAAGTTCAATATTTTTTAATGTAAAAAAAGTAGTAAAATTTTTCAATGTTTTTTAAAGTATGTGAAACTGAACATGTGACACTAAGTCAACATGTATGCATACATGTAGAAATAAGTCAAGATAAAAGAGTTCTAAACTTTTTCACCATAACTAAGCTAATGCATGCTAAAATAAATAATGTTTTTGACATCACCATACTTATGTCTAAGTTACTGATCGATTTTAAAAACTTAGATATTGGATTTAAATTATTTATTTATAATTTTTTTCTTAAATTTTTTCATAGGCCAAGGTAAAGTTTTCAGACCTGTTACCAATTGAACTACAGATTTATTTGTAAAATGTCGGAAATGAAAACATAAAAATGTCGGAAATGATAAATAATAACAAAAAATTCCGGGAATGAAATGCATAACATATTGTACAAAACATTACCGATACACAAGTATAAGTAAATTATTTTAGTTTTCATATTTATATTTCCGGATAAAAAAAATTAATGTTACTGTAATCTTTTATATTTTTAGGTTTACATTAATGTTCTGGTATAATTAAATATAATTCTTTACAGAAAGAGTATGAGTTATTCATTTCATATTTTAAATAAGAAGAAATCTAAAAATAGTATTAAAAATATTGAAGTATTTTTTTCAAAAAATCATAGTTTTAAAAAAATTATTTCATATTTTTATATGAACTATTTGATATTTATAAGAAGAAAACATTTAAAAAATTTTAATAATATTTTTCTCATATGAATTATTTACTATCTATTTAGCATATAGCTAAAACAGACTATAGCCTACCTGTAATTAATTTCTTTTGTTCTCTACCTGTTTTGTTTATTTATTCCTTAAGTCATATGACTTATCAGATAACATAATTACAAGATACAGGATGTAAAGCACACAATTAAATACATAAATGAAATATTTACATATACAAGTACTAGTACTTCTTTTAAGTTAATACTGCTTGTTGCATACAATATTTCCAAAAACATGGAAAAACTCAGTTTACAGATGTAAATCTCTAAGTGCCTCTGCTTTTTGGAGGAATTTACCTATATTACAAAGTTCACTCACATTTTCAATTGATAATAATTGTAATAGTTTATACATGCTAGGTCTATACCAGTAATACTTTTTAATATACAATTTTCTGTACTCAAGATAAAGTGGACCTCTTCAACCTCCATCTGACAACAAAAACAAAATCTATTCTCCCTAGGAATATGAGTAAATCTTCCCCTCTCAATCATTAATAAATGTGCACTTAATCTATATTTTGTAATCAATTGAATATACTTGGATGGAATTGGTTTCATTAAATAGGATTGCATACACAGTCTTTTTGTTAAATATCTATACACAAAACACTTTGAAGACGAAGAAAAAAAAGCATCACATTCTTGTTGAAAACAGTCAGTTAATCTTTGTTTGAAAATTTTTAGAAATATATTTTTGTTTGTAATATTTTGACAATACCAAACGTCTCCAAATCCTACTGAAAATAATAAGTATTTTACATTAAGTAACCAATTATATCTTGTACAAGGATTTGTCTCAATTCTTTCAAGCATATCTTGATAAATACTTTTCAATATACAGTTTTCTGACTCCAATAGTTTTAGCCAAAACTTTATAATACGAACTTTTCTTTGAATAAAAAGAGGTAAGCGACCAAGTTCATTATAAATCATCAATGACGATGTATTTTTTCTCACTTTCAACATAATTTTGAGATATTCTAAATGTATTTTCTCTATAGCATCACCCTTATGGAATCCCCATATTTCACTTGCATAATTCAAAATACTACTTACATAAGTATCAAACAAAGACAGACGAGTAACATAATTAAAATGCACATTTTTCATAGACTTCAAAAGTTTAAACATACATTTCCTCCCCTGAGTAGCCAATTTTAACTGAGCTTTATGAAAATTACCTGTGTATGTCAGAGTGAGACCAAGATAAGTAAACTGATTAACAGCTTCAACTTCCTCATCATTATAAAACCATTTAATATTTTGATTCAATCGACCAGACTTTCTAAATACAACTATTTTAGTTTTACTTACATTTACAGATAATTTCCAATCATTACAATATGAGTAAAGCACATCAAGCATTTTTTGTAATCCCTCAGGAGAATCGGAAAACAATACCATGTCATCTGCATATAACATTAAAAACAATGACACTTCTTGGAGACTAATATCTTGACAATTAGACCTGATAAAAGCATTCTCAAAATCATTTAAATATAAAGAAAAAAGTAGTGGAGACAATGCTTCTCCCTGAAGGACTCCTTGTTCTACTTTGAAAAAGTCACTAAAATTGTTTTTGTATTTCACACAACTTCTAACATTCTTATACAGAGACCATATACTGTTAAACATTTTGCCCTTGATCCCTAATGTTATGAGCTTTTGAAAAAGATAATTTCTATTTATGCTATCAAATGCCTTACGGAAGTCCACAAAACAACAGTAGAGTTTTTTCCCGTTCGAAAGATGTTTATCAATTATACTTTGCAGTGCAAAAATTGCATCTATGGTACCAACCCCAGGTCTGAATCCAAACTGTGCATCCGTTAAAATAAAGTTACTTTCGGACCATTTCATAAGTCTATTATTAAGTATAGTCGTAAATATTTTTAACATACAACTCATGAGGGTAATCCCCCTGTAATTATCTGTTACATCTGGATCAGCCTTTTTAAGAATAGGTACTATTTCACCTTCACACAACGTGAGGGGAATATTACCTGTATCAAATATAACATTAAATATTCTTGTTAAAAGGGGACTTAATTCTTCACACATATATTTAAAATATTCATTTTTCAAATTATCTTTTCCTGGCGATTTTCTGCTTTTTAGACAGTTTAAAACATCTACAACTTCTTTAACAGTTATATTGACATCTAGTTCATCAAATACAGCATTCATATCATATTCTGTACTCCAGAAATCAGTACGTGTAACATCTTTACAGACACCTAGATTTCTGAAATGTTCGAAAAAATCTTCTACACTAAGATTACAATTATTTTGTGGCTTACGATTCTTAAAAAAAATTTAAAAACTCCCTAGGCGAAGTGCGCCTAAGGTATTCTAACTGGCTACCTTGACATCGCCTAAACTCACATCTTGCCCTACACCCCATTCCCACTTAGCCAACACAGGTTTACCTGTGTTTTACCTGTATTTTTTCAAAATGTTGGCTAAGTGGGAAGACACCTTTTTAAGTGGCCCTCTAAGGGGTACAGGTACATGTGATAGCAAACAACTCAAAAAGAAAATAAAATGATAATTCAAAGAGCAAGAGCCATGTTGGGCCTTATTTGGTCCTGAGAATTTTCGAAAAATCGAAACCGCTCAGTTTATGTTGCAAGTGTAGTATTTATTACTTGGAGTGTTGGTGATCATGTGTCTATAAATTTTGACGTAATTTTTTTATCTAGTCAATTTATTATGACGTCATCAAATGCGTCATTTGCCTCATATTGTGTAAATTCCTTTGAAAATGGCCTAAAATTGAGGATTTTTTTCAATATTCCATATAGAGCACAACCTCTGATCCAAAATATGCAAATACATAATGAAAGCTCTGTTTCTGAAGATCAAAAAACATGATTTATTTTTTGGATCATGGGCTGTGCTCATATTTAAATTCTTTGCTGAAGGTAGTCAAATACGCATATTTTCTGCAAATTTCAAGAACATTGCTATTTCTCAAAGCCTGTTTTCAAATATTTGGATTCTCAAAACAAAATTTCATTATACAACATGAAAGCACCAAGTGTCTACTTTATTTTGTCATATAAAATGGGAAAGAGGGTGATAGTTAATTATTTGATATAAGTACAGGGCCATTTATGCATAACTTGGCTCTACCTCTTCTTTAGATTAATTGATTTGGAGTACTGTACATAGATCTTTAGCTGGCTAGTCTGAGAAAAACGGATGGACGAGCAGAGAATTAATTAATTTCAGAGAGCTTCAGTTTCGTAGGCACACTGCAGGTCAGCAGGTGTGACCTGTCATTGGGGAAGCTTACTTCTCCTAGGCACCGGAAATTTCAAATATCCGTTTTCTTTTGAGACTGATCACTGTTCATTCTGTAATTTGATACAGATACTGAGTACATCTGTTTATTAATACTTATTAATACAATTTCTCTCACAGGAAGAAAGACAAGCAAACAAGATAATAAAGTTTCAAGAAATGTACATTATTGACTTTTCATACAATTAAATGTTCGAATAATTTAAATAAATGGTATATGACAATTATTTAAAAAGAGTCTTACACGATATGTATAAACGAACATAGTGAGTATTTGGCAAATATTTTTCATGAATTATTGAAAAAAAAACTTGTGTCAAAACTAGTATTTTAAAAATTCAAAGTTACTAAAAGTCAGTGTATAAAAAAAAACAATTTAATTGTCCATTGCAAGAATTACATAGGTATCAATGTCACTTTCTTCAATATGTCGCATAAGCAATACATGTTTTTAACTAAAAACAATTATGCGAACTTCTATCAATATGTCTGTAAGCATCTGTATTTGAATTTTTATTTCTTCTCAAAGGCTCAAAATGATAATAAATTGGACAAATTCAAACTTAAAAAGTTTTTTACAATTTATAAATTGTATAGGAATTTAGCACACTTTCAAAAATAATCATTCATTAGATATAATTTTCAATTTGTGCTTATCGTCAAGATTTCTCATGCCTCTTTTTCTGTGCATATTTTATATCGGCTGATTTTTAGAAAAGGATCGGATGCCAATTTAGTTTTTCCTCCAATTATTTTTAAATAAATTTTAGTTTTTTCAGGCTCCCATTATTTTTTTTTTAAGTAAAAATGTGATCCTTTAAAATCGTTTGTAATAATTAGACTGAGTACAGAATTTATCCCTGGAAACAAAGCTTTTATCATCTATTAAATAATTTCAATAAAACGTTTCATTATATGGAAGTAATCCATAACTGTGCAACTTACAGATGTATTCAGTATTATAAAATAAAGGCTTTCTTCGTGTACTAGTATTACTTAAGTTAATTAAAGGGATGCCCTAATATTTTGGAAAATGAAACTCGATCGAGCTATTTTATGAAATACGTACCTATGATTCATCACTCGAATTCAACGATTGTATCAAATATCTACTGACGTTAGAACATATGATAAATTTTCCTCTTTTGACTCAGTATCAAGCCGTAATGCTACAAAAGCTTTCAGCTTCTTTCCTAAAACAAACTACTTTTATATTATACACGGAGACCAACTTTCATGAAAACAAACTGAGGTATATATCTGACAAAATCTCCCGTCACATGCTGAACTTAGCAGCCAAGTTTGGTTTTATTACTGATATGATGTACATAGCCATGTATTATTACAAGACACTTAGATACATGGAAGCTTTATCTATTATAGAGATGATTAAGGTCAAATTAGCACAGCCATATTTGATGAACAGACCAAATGTAGATGCAGAGAAGTATATTGAAGCTGTAGGGGGACAGACCTGGTCTATAAAGATGAGACAGGCCTTTACATGCTATATCAAACTTGAGAGTAGAATCAATTACATCAGTGAATTAGTGCCGGAACAGCAGTCCTCTCTACATAACAATGGGACTTCATTATATGTCCCACCCTTTATAATGATGTACATGCTAGAGGTCTTGTGCTATACATATGTAGACACAGACAAAGCACAAAGAGCTCTAGAGGATCTACAGACCCTAGTTCACTATGACGAGGGACAGCTTGTACCTGTAGATTACTGGGACATATCATGGACGATTCTAGGGATCTGTCAACAAGTGGCACGGAACGTCTAAAATGATTTTTACTCACTCCAGCAATCTCTCAGACACGAAAAACAGACAGCTACAGCAATAAGAACTCTTGGATTTCAAGAATGTAATTGCTAAATGTGTGCAGAAAAAATCAGATGTTTGTAAAATTTTACCTTGTACTGTATATGATATGATTTTTCCCCCATATCACATTTTCTGAATATAACCGTTTGCTTTTGTGGGTTCTGATATTTTTTCCATAAATTCTTGTCCATAGATAAGTATGACAAAATATCATTTATTTGAAAAATGAGTAAAATTAGCCATTGGTTGTTATTTCATACTCTTAAGGAAAGGTATATTTTTGCGTATTATGTTTTTTTTAATGAGATAACAGGTTATATTAATTTTTCGACACTTCGCTTTATATTAATGCTTTTTTGATTTATTTGAATGAAAATCGAAATTTAGTTTTGCTTGTATTTTTATATACATTTATATTTATGATTTATAATCATTTAAAAATAAGTTATGTCTTTTATCTACTGACGGATTCGTACTTGTTGATAAATTTTAATTAAACACACTTAAACATTACATATATAAACATAATACTTTAATTATTAACTTTGAGAAAGGGAAAGTTAAGAGTTATAGCCATATATTCGGTGCACTTAAAGTCAGAGTTATAGCCATATATTCGGTGCACTTAAAGTCAGAGTCAAAACACTTTAACACCTTCCAAAATACAAGAAATATAAATATGAATTTTAAAAGTCCTGTTCAGCTGTCCACTTTACAAAAGTTCGACATCTAGGACTAAACATGTTCAAATGGTGAATGTGGAAGTAAAGCTTCAGGTCAAAAAAAGAGCAAATCAGAATCTGAATCAATTCTAGCCTTATATAGTTCAGCTATGATCCCTTCAATAAATTCTTCTGGTTTAAACCTTTTTATTTAGTATCTCCATTTATATTTCCATCTCTCCCTAATTCTTCGAAATTCAAGCACCATTATTTATGCATGGAATGAAGCTAATTTTCGAAAGTTTTCTCCGCTGTGAAAAATCTAAATAAGAACAAAACTCTTGATTTATGACTGTATGCTGTTTATCGTCCTTCTCGATAATGTTTCCACTGATAAGTGACGCCACCACCTGTCAGTGGAGAGCTGCACATTTTGCCCTTTACTCGGCACTTCGGCCACTGAGCAGTGAGAGGACTTTTTCATGGTAGCATCAACTTCAAGACTGGATCTGGAAATATTTCATCCCATGAAAACTATTTAATGATAATCAGTTGATGTCTATATTTTTTTTCCAGAGTGTTCGTTTTAAATTTACTTTAATCAGAGACATAAGAGATGTCTTTGTTTTAATGTACATGAA
This sequence comes from Saccostrea glomerata, assembly GCA_003671525.1. NCBI lineage: Eukaryota > Metazoa > Mollusca > Bivalvia > Ostreida > Ostreidae > Saccostrea > Saccostrea glomerata. Next base: position 20,097 of record PRKT01002055.1, on the reverse strand, counting down.
ATTTCCAGTTTTTTCACAATACTGCTTATAAGATTCTTGAGATTGATCACTGTTTTTTCACTTTACATTTTTTGATTATATACAAAATAACAGTAAACATTCGAGATCGTACTTAAGCACAGTTATTCCAAAATTTAAGGGTCCCTATGAAAATCTGTTTTATTTGAAAAAAGACTTAAGCAACATACTATGTAGGTTTGGATAGAATATTATTAAACAAATGATAATTTGAAATGGTAAGTATATGAATATATACATGTATAATTAAATGTGACCATTGAAACAATAATGAGGTAAAAGCACATGTTAAAATAGTGAAATACGAATTTACTACATTTTTTATGCATTTAAAATCACCTGACCCATTGAAAATATCGAATTAAAGTAAATTTCAATAACTCAACACGATTCAATTCATTTTTGGACAACAGCATTATATATATTGACATACGTATAGTCATGAATACAACAATTAACATATATTACATAAAATAAGACATCAAATTAAGAATATCAGATTTGTTTAAGGTTTTCCTTCCTAATACCAAAGCACTTTTTCAAAAAGTTACATACACTTCTAGCAGTTTTAATACTTGTAGGGTTGATAATGTCATTAATAGGGGTTTCCTTTTTGTAGCAATGAGCATTAAATATATCGTAATATTGTAATCTACATTGATCATAACTAGGACAATAAAGTACAAAATGGTTTTCATTTTCAATAAAAATAAAATTACAAAAAGAGACTCAATATCTGTTCATGATTATGCATCAGCATTTACCTTTGTTTTTCGTTGATGACATATATGACAACACAAGATAAGATTTTTAACGAAATTTATTTTTTACTGCCTTTTTGAACAATTGTAAGTACAGATCAACGCACTTTTTAAGCTTATATGGTTTTTCGCACAAATTAAGGTAACATTTTCTTGCAATAAAACTTTTTTCGAGCTTCAGTATGAGGCATTGACGTTATATTATTAAATATTTCATGTTACAGACAAAAGCATCGTTTTAGAAAGTGTGGGGGGGGGGGGGGGGCTGCCTACCTCTACTTGTAGTGACCAACTTAATTTTAAGGCCAACTTCCTTTCACTTCCAATTTTCCCCAATATTTCCTTGCTATCTATATACTGTGGTTAAAAATTGGGAGGGGGGCAACCTTCTTTTCAATGGACATTTCTATAGTAAAGGTAATGTTGGGGAAAAAAGAAGGGGGACATCCCCCCCTCCCCCTGGCCGCCGGTTGATACGTGCTTGTGTTAAAAGTGCATATTCTCTAACATCATTATATTAAGTTTTAAATCTCGATGCTCTGAAAGAGAACTTGTTTATAAACATCGGTACGATCATGTCATAGGTATTTACAAATAAATTAATCAAGCTTTCCTTGACAATATTTAGTTGAATTGTTAAATTGAATTCTTATAGACGGATGATTTCACATTTTCCATACTGACTCGGTTTTGTTGCAATAAAAACTTGATAAGCAAAAAAAACGAAAAATTAAAACTTGCCCAAAATCGAAATTCCCATTTCGTGGGAGGGGGGGGGGGGGGGGGTAGTGACCAACTTATTTTAATGCCAACTTCCAATTTTTAACCCAATATTTCCTTGCTATCAATATAATGTGGTAAAAAGTGGGGGGAAGGGGGCAACCATGTTTTTAATGGGCATTTTCTATAGTAAAGGTAATGTTGGGGGAAAAAGTTGAGGGACAGTAAGTAAGTTATGTGAACTGCATTGTTTCGGTCGGCAGGGGATGCTCACTCCTCCATGGCACCTGATCCCACCTCTGATGTTTCGGAGGTCCATGTTTGCTCTGCACTTATTTTGTATATTTGTTTAATGGACGTTGAGATTGAATACTGTTTGTTATTTCCATATCCTTCTTTAGGCAAAGATAAGGTATGCTTTAAACTGAACGGATAATAGACGGTTGCATTTGACGAGAAATCATGAAAAAACCAATTGGTAACTGTCATGATCTATAATCCACGAGCATATAAAATTCTAACCAATTATATGTTGCGAGTTATGTTTGAAGTAATTGAATACGATCAAAATTAAGTAAAAAATCCCTTCTAAAATATATTTTGTTCTCACGTTACACAATTTTGCATAATAAATTTGTGACCCCTAATTTGTGCGAAAAACCATGTGAGTTTAAAAAGTTCTTTAGACTGTATAGATGTACTTTTTATTCAGCAAATCTTTGCTGAATCCAAATTGAAATCAACTTCAAGTTTTTGTAAGATTTAAGGCATTTATTTTGGTTATAGATTTATTATACTTCGTATAATTATCTCTAATCAAATCATTGTTCAGAGTCTATTTTGCTTTCTTTATTTATTTCTTTTGTCGTCTTCCAGTTTTCCAGTTTCAGCATTCTCTTTCGCCTTATTGTACAGAGGGATCTTATTTTCTAGTGTTTTAAGTAATTAGGAAAAATCGGTACAGTCCATAATGAAATACATGTAGATTACAAACAATTTTCAAAGCTAAAAAGTCCACTAAACAGTAAAAAATATTGGCAGAGCAAACATGGATTTCTAAAACATAGGAGTAGGCCCAATCAAAATCAACCACCAGGGTTCTCCATCATTTGAGATTTTACTGTGTTGCAGAGTTTACGCGAAGCAACAATATTTCGCGGTATTTTCGCAAAATTCGTGACTGAATAAAAATTCATTATAATTACAAAAGATTATAAGCACACACTTATTTAAATATCGCCAATTCGTTACACAAATGGTATGGTCGTACGTACTGATAAAAGGGAAAAAAACGTTCGGAAAAGCAGAGGAAATTCTGAAATTCAAACAACTTAACATTTTTGTGAAAGTAGATTTGCCGCGTTTATTTATCAGGTTTCTTGATCGAGTTACTTCATTACTAAAAAGGAACCTCAGAACAGTAAACATGCTGAATTTCAAAATTTTCGGCAATTTATTTACATCAATAAAAAGACTTCGGAACGATGTCATGTTTGACTTACAGTGCTTACATAATTCTAGAGTCGTGGCTCTACAGGAAATACATATTTAAAAAATTTTCCTAAGTAAAACAATGTATTTTATTGCAGCTACCAATTAACCGGTACATTGAGTTGTGAAAACAATTTATTTGTCTTTGTTCCGTCATGCGTAAAGTCCGTCGAGGGTCTACGAGATAATTGATTGAATACTCAAGGTGAAGCCCTAGTAATTAAGTGTTATAACTTTTTGAATTCAAAACGGTAGAATTGTTTGATTAAAGTTTCAGTTATACAAAATTTGTGTGTTTAGATTTTCTAATTATCACAGCTCTTACTGTGTCGGCAGAATTTTTACTGTGTCGCATGCATGAAATTTGAATCGTTACTGTGTCGGAGAAAATTTTACTGTGTCGGGAACAACACAGTAAAACAGCTCATGGAGAACTCTGACCACAAACATGACCGTAAGACACCATTCCCCTAACAATTATGCAGATATATAGAATACTATAGAAAACATACTTGTTATATCAATGGATCCTCTAAAAACGTCTAAAAAATTTTTTAATGTAAAGGATATATTGAAAGAATCCCCTTCTCCTACCTGAAAATGTATGCCTTCCCCTTCCTTCCCACTGAATTTGTTTACTATGTGCTTACAATATAGTTAATCATTAATAAGGATTTCTATTTTGAATCTAAAATGAAACAAACATTTACACCTATGAAATGAAATAGTATAATGAGATTTTCTATATTAATTATACTACTAGAAGAAAGATATGGAGATAACAAACAGTATTCAACATCAAAGTCTATAAAACAATACAAAATAGAAGCAGAGAAAACACGTATCAAAACCAGCAGAGGTGGGATCATGTGCCGTGGAATAGTGAGCATCCCCTGTTGACCGGCCACACTCGCCTTGTGCTCCTTGTCATAAATGGGAAATAACGGAGAAATCCATCGTCAATTTAGTGTATAAATATTAGACTAACAATTAGCATAAAAAGCGTCGGTCAGCATTTGTCTTAAAGATAAATTGTATTTGCTGAAAAGGTTATTGTATCGACCATAGAGTTTTCGTAATGATGATTTGAACGAGATTGTTGATATTCTTTTTGCATTATCTTGCTTGTAAATAATTCACCTCGTTTTAGAAATTGTTCATGCGTCTTGCATATCGAATCAACTGAGATATATATACTCCGTATACAGGTGATGAAGGTATATTGCTGCATAAGTAAGGGAAATTGACGACAGAAAAAGTTAAAGTCATCACTTATATCATTTAGCTTGGTGGTAAGATTACCATTTATGTCTTTTTCAAGTAAAATATCCAAGTATAAAACAGATGTTTTAGACTCTGTGGTATCTTTTATCTCAAGCTCACCAGGATATATGGTATTGACGTACAAATGAAAAAAGACAATTGTTAAGTGACAATGAGTCGTCGACATATCTTAATGCCGAGTTGAAGGCCACAGCAAGTGTTTTCTTCATTTCACACATTAGATTTCGCACAAATTCTGCTTCTTATGAATATAAGAATAGGTCTTCTTATAACGGAGCGCATTTGGTACCAATGTGATTTCTACCGGATTTTGGAATACTGGTCTCCAAAACCAACAAATAGATATTGTCAATCAGAAACTCAAACATCTATTTGATGTCAGCTTCAGAGAACTTGTGTGTTCAAGTAAAAATGTGTTTCAACAAAATAATTTTGCAAATTACCAATGACCAAGTCAGTTAATTTGCGAGATCCATTTTCATTGAAAAAGCAGCTGTCAATTATGTAAATTAAAAAAGCCTGGGATTTATCGTGGGGAATAGTTGTGTATAAAGTTAAGAAGTCGCAAGTTTTTAAGCTTGTGATTTCAAATTGTCCAAAAGTTCTTTGGAAGTTTTGAGTATCCACATCTGATTTACACCACTTTTTGAATTTATTGTTGCACAGTACTCTTTAAGTTTTTCCTTCACTACTGTCAATGTCTTAAAGACAAGATAAAATAATATTTATTTAAAGTCGGGTATATCAACAAAGAACATTAGCTCTGAAGAGCTATTTTCCGACTACATAATAATGTTACATAAAATACATCAATTATACATAATAAACAAGAAACAGTTTTTAGCTCACCTGAGCCAAAGGCTCAAGTGAGCTTTTCTGATCAAAATTTGTCCGTTGTCTGTCGTTGTTGTCGTCGTCGTTGTAAACTTTTCACATTTTTGACTTCTTCTCAAGAACCACTGGGCCAATTTCAACCAAACTTGGCACAAAGTATCCTTAGGTCAAGGGGATTCAAATTTGTTCAAATGAAGGGCCACGCCCTTATTCAAGGGGAGATAATTAAGAAATTATAAAAATTTGATGGTATGTTTAAAAAATCTTCTTCTCAAGAACCACTGTGCCAGGAAAGATGAAACTTATAGGGAATTATCCTCAGGTAGTGTAGATTCAAGTTTGTTCAACTCATGACCCCTGGGGGTAGGGCGGGGCCAAAATGGCCGATCAAAGATTTACATAGAAATACATAGGAAAATTCTTTAAAAATCTTCTTCTCAAGAACCACTGTGCCAGGAAAGATGAAACTTATAGGGAATTATCCTCAGGTAGTGTAGATTCAAGTTTGTTCAAATCATGACCCCTGGGGGTAGGGCGGGGCCAAAATGGCCGATCAAAGATTTACATAGAAATACATAGGAAAATTCTTTAAAAATCTTCTTCTCAAGAATCACTGTGCCAGGAAAGATGAAACTTATAGGGAATTATCCTCAGGTAGTGTAGATTCAATTTTTGTACAAATCATGACCCTGGGGGTTTGGGTGGGGCCACAATGGCTGATCAAAGTGTTACATAGAAATATATAGTAAACATTCTTTAAAAATCTTCTTTTCAAGAATAGCAAAGGCATGAATGATAATATTTTTATAGAAGCATCCTCAAGCAGTGGACATTCAATTTTTGTTCAAATCATGACCCCAAAGGGTCCACAACATGGAATTCAAGTTTTACATAGAAACATGTAGAAAAAAATCTTTTAAATTCTTTTCAAGAATAGCAAAGCTATGATTAGTCCTGTTCATATGGAAGCATTCTTAAGTAGTGTAGATTCAATTTTGTTCAAGTCATGACCCCTTGGGGTATAGGGGGGCACAATGTAAGTTTAATTGTGAAGGACAATAAAGCCACAGGTAATCAAAGAAATATGCATGCATCCTTAGTTAGTGAATATTCAAGTTTGTTCAATATTTTTAAATCATACCATCTCCCTTTTAAGGATTGGTTTAGACCACTACTGGGTATAAACTGATTTGTGCTTTTTCCCTATCAACATTGCTCAGGTGAGCAATGTGGCCCATGGGCTCTTGTTTTTAATTACATCACATTACTATTTCTCCGTGGCGCTTTACAATAACATAGTATTCGCCACGTTAAAACTGACAAACCGAAAATAACTTAAACTCTGTTTACTAGTTTCTAAAAATAAAATTAGCGAAAGGCACAGCAATTACAACAATTTTCGTACCAACTTTATATACTCCCCGTCAATGAAAACGCAACACTCCATTTTTAGGGTGAATAATTATATACGGGATATAACTATGTACCAAACAAAATATGACATCCTTTACTTTGCAAAATCAGTTTTTAATGGTTGATTGCTTTTCATTCAATTTCCGAAAGTTAATTTTTTAGCCCTCTTAACAGAAAACATTTTTATAAAACACCCCCTTCCGACCATTTTATCAAAACATGCTAGTCCACCATGTACAACATACAGTGTACGCAGTCCAATTTCTACCTCCCATTAGGTTAATCAATGTCTTTATATTAGCGAAATAAATATTCTTGAGCATTTTTAATTGTCTGTTGTTCAGATACTGAGGTCGAATTTCCTCTAACTTGGCGCAGTGTAGTAACCCTTAATCTTCCGGTCAATGAAATGTCATTCATGTTTTTGAAACACATGAGCCCAAAATGTCGTTATGTAGCGTATATTTGCATCTGTACCTTTTCTTTTTCTTTATTTTGCGAATTTCCAGAAATAGCAATGAAATGCACTATTTTGGTTATTTTGAGGAAATACAGGAAATCACATCTGGAAAAGAAAGAAATATTATTTCCCGACATTTTAGTACAATACTTATGATAAACAGGTACAAAGCCTTACAAACCAAAATATTGTCAAAAATTTTACCAAAATTGCTCATATTTGATTTCTGTTAAGAGGGCTGAAAATCAACTTCCCGTAATGAAATGAAAATCATTCACCCGCCATAAAAATTGATTTGGAAAAGTTAAAGATGTCCAAACTTTTTTTGGGTACATAGTTATATCCTGTACATAATTTTCACCTAAAATTAGGTGTTGCATTTTCATTGACAGGGAGTATATGTTGGATTTAAACTCAAAATATTAATCTAAGGATTTTTCACAATGCTTTCTAAACAGCATTTGCAATTGTAAGAATTTGGTTTAAGGGGTACCGACCCTCTGATGTGTGAGATAACTTTTAAGTTTCAGGAGTTGAATACTACTCATAGTTTTCTTTATCAGAGTTTCCTTATGGAGACCTATGAGTAGTCAATTTGACCAAATCTAACATATGAAGGATACCTTATTTTTCTTTTGTGAATTTCATTCTAATTATTTTATTATCTTCATCCAGTCATCAAAACTATTAAACGAATAAGTTCTTTCATTTTAAAGTAGGTCTGTACTTTAAGAATTTTTTGTCAAACTGATAATTTTTTTGATTTGAAAACCTCGAAAAAGTCTTAAATAAGCTAAAACACCCATAAAAGGCATATCTTTGCTCGTTAATTTTTACACAAGTCTCAGAGCACATGCCTCTAAATCTCGACAGCCAAAATAGAACATGAAAAAGTGTGATATCATATTTTATTTTGATATGCATCAAATCATATCAAATTTATGTAAAAACTTTTGAAAATCAATAATATTCATTTTTCAAGAGAATATTTGAAATCTTTATCGCAAAACATTTTTAAAAAATGGTGTTGAATCTGTCCTTTTCTTTCAAAAAAAATAATTCAATACATCTTCATTTTTTATAATTTTCACAATTTAAACTATTTTCTTCAAAACTATTAATAATTATATTTAAAGTTAACAAAAACACATGCTTTATTATGATTGACAAGAAAATTTTTATCAAAACAGTCTTTTGAAGACATATACCACCAATTTTGGAATATCCTTTTTTTCAATTATTCATTGTAAAATCTTTTAAAAAGAAAAATTAAATGGATGATATTGGCCTAAAATCATTAGATATAGATCTCAAGTTAGTTTGCAAAAAGAAAATTAACAAGAGGCCCAGTGACCACAGCGCTCACCTGAGCACATCAGCTAGGAAAAAACACATATCAGATCAGAACTGAAAGTTAACGAAAGTGGGGGGGGGCTTGAATTTTAACCCCCAAGGGGATCATAATTTGAACGAACTAGAATTTACATTACCTGAGGATGATTCCATGAAGGATATGGTAATAACGAACAGCATTCAATCTCAATGTCCACTAAACAAATATACAAAACAAGAGCAAAGCAAACGCGGACCTCCGAAACATCAGAGGTGGGATCAGGTGCCATGGAGGATCGAGCATCCCCCGCCGACCGGTCACAACCACCGTGGGCCGGCTGTCATAATCAGGAAACAACGGAAAAAATCCGCGGTCAACTCAGTGTATAAATAATGGACTAACAATTGGTATGAAAAACGTCATTCAGCATTTCATTCAATGATAAATTGTATTTGCTGACAAGGTCATTGTATCGACCATAGAATTTACGAAATGATGACTTTAAACGAGACTGTTGATATTCTTGTTTCATCAACTTGCTTGTCAATAATTTACCTCGTTTAAGAAACTGTTCATACGTAGAGCATGCTCTTGCGTATCGAATCAACTGAGATATAAATGTTCCGTATGCAGGTGGTATATTGCTGCATAAGTAAGGGAAGTTGACGATAGAAAAGTTAAAGTCATCACGTTTATCATATATCGACCATAGAACTTACGAAATGATGACTTTATTCGAGACTGTTGATATTCTTGTTTCGTAAACTTGCTTGTCAATAATTTACCTCGTTTTAGAAATTGTTCATATGTAGAGCATGCTCTTGCGTATCGAATCAACTTAGATATATATACTCCGTATGCAGGTGATGAAGGTATATTGCTGCATAAGAAAGGGAAGTTGACGATAGAAAAGTTAATGTCATCACGATTATCATATAGCTTGGTTTTTAGATTACCATTAGTGTCTTTTTCAAGTAAAATTTCCAAGTATGAAGCAGAAGTGTCGGACTCTGTGGTATCTTTTATCTAAAGATCACCAGGATATATCGTATCGATGTAGGAATGGAAATTACCATCATTAATTGACAATAAGTCGTCGATATATCTAAATGTCGAGTTGAAGGCCACAGCAAGTGTTTTCTTCTTTTCACGCATAAGATTTTGCATAAATTCTGCTTCATATAAATATAAAAATAAATCTGCTAATAACGGAGCGCAATTTGTACTCATGGGAATTCCAACAGACTGTTGGAATACCTGGTCTCCAAAAACCACATAGATGTTGCCAATCAGAAACTCAAGCATCTTCTTGATGTCAACTTCAGAGTACTTATGTGAGCAATGAGTTTTAAAAAAATGATTTTGTAAATGACCAATGACGAGGGAAGTAAATTTACGAGTTCCATTTTTATTGAAGAAGCAGCTGTCAATGATATCAAAAAGCCTGGATTTTAATTTGTCGTGGGGAATTGTTGTGTATAAATTTGAAAAGTCGTAAGTTTTTAAGCTGTTGATTTTTGTAAAATCTTGTGATTTCAAAGTGTCCAAAAGTTCTTTAGAATTTTTTTTTACTATTTACATCTGATTCACAGCATTTCTTGAATATATAGTTGCACAGTACTCTTGAAGTTTTTCCTTCACTACTGTCAATATGTTAGTGAGGAGTATCGAAAGAGGCTTGGTTGTACATTTACTGGAACCTGCAATGTATCTTTGTTTGTAAGTATTCTTATGAAGTTTTGGAATCCAATATATATAAAGTAGTTCAAATTCATTTTGACTCTGTGAAATATTGAATGTATTCAAAACAGACAGGTGATTTTGAAGAATTTCTTCCTTAGAAAGAGAAGTATAAGTAGGATTACCACTTGTAGAATTAAATCCAAGTTCTTCTAGAATGCAATTTATATATTGAGCCTTACAAACGAAGACAATGTTGTTACCTGCTTTGTCGGCAGGAACCAGTACGTACTGATCATGTAATCTATCTAATTCTTTTTTCACTTCTGGTTTATTGAACACAGAAGGATAGATGGTTTTCATTTTGCCCCTCAATCTTTTAATACGTGACTTTAACATTGATCTGATACATTTACTCCATTCGGACAAGGTGTCAATGTCTTCTTTTTCATGTCTAGCCCATCGTCTGGCGTAATTTTCAACAGAATCCATAATATTTATGAAATTCCGACGCCAGTTGAAGGATCAGGGTTCCCTATATTTAGGACCTTTTAAAATAAGTGATATAAGGTCCTCATTACGAACTATTTTTACGTCACCTGTAATAACGTGTCCAGCAGGACTATAGTTATAGGGCGAAAAAGAACATGAACACGAAAGGGGATTATTTTTCAGATAGTCGATATCCAGGCCATGTAAAGTGTTTTTGTAATTGAAACGTTTGGAAGAAATGGTCGATGTATATTTGTAGGAAATACAAGGCGTAGTCTTTAACTTGAAATATGGTGGAATACAAGACTGGACCCTTTTGTGATTAAGAATATTACTTATATTAACCGCGTCAATTCCTTTGTTGGCATATTGAAGTTTAAGGAAAAGACGGATTGTTTTAGCTGCATTTTCTTCCGTGAAACGTTCGGGTTTAAAAGCCTATGATGTGCAATATCCATAATCACAGAACCGAGCCTATATTCAGGTGTCGAGGAATCTAAATTTACATTTTCCTTGGTCTTTTCAAGAAGACTATTTAAAAGTTTCAAAGGGACAGAGTAAAGTTTGGTTCGAATATGATGTAGACCTCACTGTTGATTTACATAAGGTAGTAATGACTCAAAAGAGACGTCGTGTATTGCAGGTTTATAGGCCTTTCAACTAGTTTCTTAAGTTGCACATATGGTAAAAACATTGTATAGATAGATTTATAGATACATAAAATTATCAAAAAAGATAATAACTTATGCATACTTTTAATTACCTCATTAAAAAGTTTAATGATTTATACTTGACTTTTCCTATGGTGTATTTTAAGACAGGTAACTCGGGTGTGAAAAATGACCGATTTGTGAGTTATCGTTTATAGGAATGACATATAGGCTGCTTCAGCATTGGTATTGTTATACACACAAAAGGGTTCCTTACATTGTTTTGTTCACAATAAAGAGAATGCCTTCTCTCTACCTGAAATAACAGGGTCAAATGAATAGGGAACAGACTATATTCAATAGTTTAACTCTCTTTGACGATTATTATGAAGAAGAAAATTTAATGTCATGTTTTTTGTGTTCGCGCTTTTTCACTTCCCGTGTAAATATATATATATTTACAATTAAATGCAACAATTGATCATCTTATTTGTGTTACTAAGCACGAAGGAGAACGACCGAGTATAAAAATTTAAATAGGTTAGAACTAAGAAGGAGAGTAGATTTCACTTTTTATTTTAATTAAAAAATTTTATTATTTCCAGTAAACCGGTGTCCGCAACTATAAAGTAAATAAGTTTAACATTGGTGTTAAATTTTAAAACCATTAGATTCTACTGAAAGCAAAGAAACACCTGAGTTATGCTTAAAACTGCCTTTTTATTGTACAAACGATGTCCATGACTACGCTTACGTCTCTGAGTATTGTTAAAAAGTGTTAAAAATATTACTAATCATGGCTTTGAAGTGCTTAAAAAGAAGATTTAAAAAGGTTTCCCCATATATTTCTATGTAAATTTTTGTTCGGCAATTTTGGTCACACCTTTACCCCCGGAGGTCATGACTTGAACAAACTTGAATCCACATTACATGAGGATAATTTCACATTACTTTCATCTTTCCTGATTCAATGTTTCTTGAGAAGAAGATTTTTATAGATTTTTCCTACATATTCCTATGTATAACTTGATCGGCCATTTTGGCCCCACCCTACCCTGGGGGTCATGACTTGAACAAACTTGAATCTACACTACCCTACCTGAGGATGATTACACATAAGTTTCATTTTTCCTGGCCCAGTGGTTCTTGAGAAGAAGATTTTTAAAGATTTTTCCTATATCTTCCTATGTAAAACCTTGATCCGCCATTTTTACCCCGCCCTACGCCCCAGGGGTCATGGCTTGAACAAACATGAACCTACACTACCTGAGGATAATTTCAATGAGTTTCATCTTTACTGGCCCAGTGGTTCTTGAGAAGAAGATTTTTAAAGATTTTTTCCTATATATTCCTATGTAAAACTTTGATCGGCCATTTTGGCCCCACCCTACCCCCGGAGGTCATGACTTGAACAAACTTGAATCTACACTACCTGAGGATGATTCCACATGAGTTTCATCTTTCCTGGCCAAGTGGTTCTTGAGAGAAGGTTTTTATTTTAAATGCCAATAACTTTTGCCTTATTCATGATTATCTTTCCTTGGAAAAGGGCGTGGCCCTTCATTTGAATAAACTTGAATACCCTTCACCCAAGAATATTTTGTGGCAAGTTTGGTTGAAATTGGCCCAGTGGTTCTTGAGAATAAATGAAAATGGGAAAAGTTTACAACGACAACAACGACGACAAGGAGTACGACGACAGACACGGACAGATTTTCATCAGAAAAGCTCACTTGAGCCTTCGGCTCAGGTGAGCTAAAAAGTGTCAGGTCCATAAAAGTAATTAATGATATTAATTTCCATTAATAACGTATACTAAATGATTTGTATTCACAACAACTGTATAATAAACAAATATATATTTGTTTAATTATTTTAAATCAACAGAAAGGTTTTATTTCAAAAGTCAAGTGATAATCAGAATTTTAAATTTATGCGTATAATTAGAACTGGATGGACCTTCCTTAAAGACCTTTTAATAAAAGTTTATATTTTAAGAACCAAATATAAAATTCGTATTCGCACTGCGATTTTTCCCTATGAGAATGTATTCAGAATTTTGCTAACAGATGAGTTTTTCTTACAACCATATTTAGCATTGTGATATTCTGACTTTTGAAGCAGCACTTCATCATGTTTCAAATATGAAAATATGAATAGATATGACACTAAATATTATTCTCATATACATATCACTTTTTTAATTTTATGTTGTGATAAAAATTGTTACTTTTTCTATTCTTATGTTAATATTTCTTCATAACATGGTCTGACAAAAATATCATTTCTGGAAAAAGGCATCGCTTCATTCCTCATGACAAGCAAGTTGATGAAACAAGAATATCAACAGTCTCGTTTAAAGTCATCATTTCGTAAATTCTATGGTCGATACAATGACCTTTTCAGCAAATACAATTTATCATTGAATGAAATGCTGACTGACGTTTTTCATACCAATTGTTAGTCCATTATTTATACACTGAATTGACTACGGATTTTTTCCGTTATTTCCTGATTATGACAATGAGCACACGGCGGGTGTGACCGGTCAGCAGGGGATGCTCACTCCTCCATGGCACCTGATCCCACCTCTGATGTTTCGGAGGTCCGTGTTTGCTCTGCTCTTGTTTTGTATATTTGTTTAATGGACGTTGAGATTGAATACTGTTCGTTATTTCCATATCCTTATTACTCATACTATTTTTTATTCGTACCTGATGCTACAGCTGTTGCTGAAAATAAATGTTAAGGAGTTTTTTGTCAAAATGTGAAATCCAGTGCAGAGATGCATTAGTCCTTAATTTTGACTTCAGTTTAATAAAAAAAAACTTGTTGCGGACCTTATTTCCTAAATTTCCTTCACATAAAAAAATACTTAAAACCTGCTCTCGATATTTTCTAATTAAATTATCGACGCGAAATATTAGTTATTTTCTCACAAAGTTATTGAAATGTTGAAATTTTCTGATCCCATATTTACCTTAAGACGTCTAATGGATGAATTGAAAATGTTTAATACATTGAAGTCTACATATATCCTTTTTGCTTAGAACGCAGTCTGAGATTTTCCCATCAAACTTTGATTTGGGTGGCAAATATTTACCTCTACTGAATTTAGCTTCTAGGAAAATGCTGACAAAGCAATTTCAGTCAAATAGCGATCATGACTAATAACACCCAATAAAGAGACAAAGTGACTCAAAAACGTCCGATAAAATGCTTTCGGGAATTTTCCTCTCATATGGATACGCCACCATCTGTCGGTGGAGGACTACAAATTTAGACTTATTTTCAACACTCAGAGACAGTGAGTAGTGATAAAGCAAAGTCGCACACTTAACCAACAAGAAGTACATCAATTAAAATGTGTACGATTTTTATCCGATACGCTGTAATAGGCCTATATAAAACCTTTAGACTAATTCTTCATCATAAAACATATTGAAAATCCAGCATCTGAAGCAGGTTAAAGAGTTTTCATTTCTTGATGCATCATTTGTGCAAGTATGGTTTATATAAATCTTGGAGTTTCTTGGTAATAGACCTGTGCCCATAACTTAACCTGGTACACTGTCTGAAAAATTTATGTCAAATTCAGCATCCGAAGCAAGTCCGTTAGTGTGCATCCTAAGATGTATCATGCATGCAAGTTGCTCAACATAGGGTTGATAGTTACTTGGAAATGCAAACTGGCTAAAAAAATAAGCTTTTTGCTCATCCGGAAAATGAAGGTCAGATTCAGCAACTGTAGCCAGCCTGGTGGAGTGCATTCTTAGATGTATCATCCATATGCAAGTTTAATCATTAAAAAGTCCATGGGTACTTGGAAATGAATCTTGCATCAAAAACGTTCACTCGTCCGGAAAATGTAGGTCAGATTCAGCATCCGAAGTATGTCTGGTAGTATACATTCTTAGACGTATCACCTTTGCATGGTGGGTCAGCATAGGGCTTATAGTTAATTGGAAATGAGACCTACACACCAAATATATTAACCTGCTAGAAAAACACTAACATGGTCATTTCTTTGCCAAAATTGCAGCATCTGAATTTCTGATTTCTACAATGAAACACACTAGATGTATCTTTCATGCATGTTTTATCAGTCCAATCAATATAGGACGTGGAAAGTACTTTAAAAAACTGTTCAAAAAAAAAAACAATAACCTTGAACGCTGACACTAAGGGTATCACATAAGCTCCCCTAACTTCGTTGAATTGAGCTAAAAATTGATTCCACACCCCTTGGCCTTCGAGCAGTCGCTCAAACCACAGCACTATTTAAAAAGTCAAAATGTTTAAATAAATTTTATTTAAGTTATTATTTCATTTGTAACATTTGAAATGATTTTTCACTAATTGTCTTAATTGAAATTCATTTTCTCATAATTCAGTCATATTTTACAACTAGTATTCTCAACAGAGGTTGATTGGTAATGTACAATACTTTATATCTATTTTGTTTTATTTTTTTCAGTCCTAAGAAAACGAAATTGGCAGAGTGGCAGAGACATGAATTCTATTGCAAAGTGGATATTACAAACAACAATTGTGCTCACATGTTGTGTCAAGCAATACAAGCATATATTGATCATGTGATCAGGGCAAAACTATGTCGGAATCAGGTGTCATGACATAATGAATAGCTTGTATTCTAAGTCTTGAAGCTGATTGTATTTTGTTGATTGGATATTGTTTGAGAGATTGTTGGTATGAGTGTAGGGCAGCATAGGGGTTCCCTGTTATATGTTGACAGATCCCCAGAATTTGCCATGATATGTCTTGGTAAGGATCAAGCAATTCCTGATATCGTAAACCAGGGCCTGTAGCTCATCTAGAGCTGTTTGTACTCTCATTGGGTCTACATGACTGCAGCACAAGATCTCTAGCATGTATAAAAGTATATAAGGTGGGATATATAATGTTTCCTCATGATTTTGTAGAGCACAATGATGTTCTAAGCTTAATTCTCTGATGCACGATATGTATAGTCAAGTTTGATAGGCCCTGCTACAGCCTGTCTCATCTTTGTAGACCAGAACTGTCCCCCAACAGCCTCTGCATACAACTCTGCATTAGCATTCATATTTAACCCATGCATCACATAAGACTGTGTTAACTTGACCTTGATTTCATCCAAAATAGATAAAGTTTTTCTGTATCTATAAGTCATGTAAAAATACATGGTATGTAAAGCTGGTCAGAAATAAAACCATACTTGGCTGCTGATGTCAGCATATGACAGGACAATTTGTCTACTCTCAGTTTCAATTTTTTGGGATACGTTTTCATGTGTAAAATAAAAACTATTCTCTGGAGGACAGAAGCTGTAAGTTTCTTTAGCATTATAATTTTGTATGGTGACTTTAGAAATGAACCCGCCATCTGTTCTATGGTCATTAAACGCCTCAGACAGTGTTTCAGTTTAAACGAGGGTAGGGAATCACATTCGTTTATTTCTTGAAATAGGTTTAAATCAAAATCAGCTTCAGAAAAAAGAGTGTGTGCACCTGTATAGGAGAGTCTGGGATAAAGAAGGACGTTTGCATTACAAGACCCAATGGAGGGAATGTGTAGCACGAATGTCAAACCCCTCTCAAACAACTCATGCAGTCTTATAAATAATTGATGCTGTGCTATGCCATAAATTTTACCCAGAAACATGTTGTTTTCTGGAATGAAAAAATTTGGACAGACCCCCTCATATACCCATTTAAGGATGAGTTTAAAACAGACCCAGAAACCCTCCAGGAGATTTTCTGGACACCAGTGGGGTATTGTATTTTGTTGAATAACCCAGACAACTGTTGTCTTCATGTGATAGGAACTCAATAGTTTCTCATCATCACCTCGTTCATTGTTAATTATTTCCTTTAAAAACAGTTTAAGCAAACCATAAGTTAAGAACTGACAATGGTTCATTGCGAACACAAGTTTTTGCTCTGCTTGAGCAAAAGAAATCCTCCATTCAAGGTCTTCAAGAACTCCCAGCTTATGTCCGATCGCTACAAAGTGACATCCATTTTCTAATATGTCATCAACAACATGAGGTTGGGGCCAAGAGTGACATCTATTCTTCCACGAAGAGGCAGATGGAGGCCAAAAGTCACAAAGAAAAGAGTGGGCATGATCATAATGTATTGGTCCAAAAGGTCCACTGGCACAAGGTCCATTTTGGGGGGAGTCTCGTATCACTTCTGGACACATAATACGTCTGTACTGAGAGCTAGATATATAATTCATTATAATACAAGCTTTCGGAATGCTCAAATTTGGTGAACATAGATATAACAACGTAAACCCTGGTGGACTATCAGAACAGTCACAAAGAATAAGTGTAAGACTCTGTGTCGTAATACTGAGACTGAGACTGAGATAATTTCCATATCACTCGGCGATCATTCTGCCAGAACATAACGTCTACGTCAGATCCTTCGAGTCTGAATCCTTCTCCACGGCTTCCATTTTCCATCAATCTCCTATCACATTTTAATTCTTGATTACGAATCATTGTCTTGATGTGCATCACCTCTCTTCTCATGGATACATGTTGTGAGGTTCCCAATTTACTGCAAAGTCCCATGAACACAGACTCTGATATGTGATTTTTGGCAATCTCCCTAGTGATGATAAATGCAAATTTTAATATATTTCATAGATTATGTCAATTTAGTTTACTTTTGTCAGAATTGATACATGTGGAACGCCTCAGCTGTCTTAAAGGTACAAAAATATGGCGTCAGTTCGATATAACATCAAGTCTAATTTTTATATTATAATGTCCACCATATATAATATGTCGTCAATTCTGTATATCATTAAGTCTGCCTTACAGTTTATGATTTTATATATAATTAAGGCTACTAATAAGCTTTGCAGACTATGTATATCATTAATTAAATCACTTTATATATTTATGCATATAAATACTGTAAATCAACTTTTACGATAATCAGTAAATCGTACATTATTTCATTATCTCGAAATGGCGTAACTTTACTTAATAAAGAATAATCAAAGAATATAATATAGCAGGAATATTTAAACATATGAATTATGATCCATTATAAATTTTGAAATATTTAAGGATTTATTAGCGGGAAAAAACATTTTTAACAAAAGCGTAAACAATAAATAGTTTTGTGATAATTGAACGAATTAATTATGCTAATTAATTACAACAATCAGTAAATCGTACAGTGTTTCATTCTCTCAAAATGGCATAACTTTACTTAATAAAGAATAATCAAAGAAAAATAATATAGCAGGGATATTTAAACATATGAATTATGATCCATTATAAATTTAGAAAAATTTAAGGATTT
>PRKT01002054.1:9190-36322 GCA_003671525.1 Saccostrea glomerata | reverse complement strand
CGGTTGTTCTTCCTCGCTTATGGTGTTAATGTCATCATTTTGCACTTTTTTATTTGATGAATTTTTACTTTCAATAAAAGACATAATGTCAGAAAAACCGTGCCGAATATGTATAAATCACGCCATGAAAAGTATTAATTTACTAAAGTACACCGTTTAACAGGACATATTGTTTACTTTCACTTTACCGACATCCGGTGTCTTGTTTACTAACTTTCACGTGATACGTGTCACATGAACAGTTTAAAAGTTTACGAAGGCGTGGATCTATATAAAATAGTACTGAATAGAAGTATGATAGAAATAATTGGTATTTATTGTAGAAAATTTTATTTTTATTTAAGAACAAATGGTTGAAATAAAGAACGTAATTCTTATCTTTGATCTTTGGATATCCCTTCATTTTTTAAAGAAATGCATATTAGTATTCAACGACCTTAACACGTGCACTAATATTTAACAAAGAAGTTAATAGCCTTTACATAGCTGCACAAAAATCTTCTTTTCCTAACTGATTTATGGATTTCTGCATGAGGACAAAAGAAATTACAGAATATTTTAACTACAATTACCCTTCTTCATTCTAATAACAAATGGTATTGTATTTATAAACTAACAACAAAACCAAAAAAAACTCCATAAAAGAGCACTATCAATTCACGAAAATTATCAATCTTTTGTTCGAACCAATAACACACGGATAAGTGTCTTATTTGAATCAAAATGAGTTATGCTCCAAAATTTCATTGCAAAAATGCATGATTGTAGTAAGTTATTGCACTGTTTTTAACCAGACCTTTTGGTGCTCCGAAAATTTTAACCTGAGTAAAAATTTTTTAAATCAATCTAGCGTAATCTATTTTTCATAGTACCAGTTAAAACATCAACATTGTTTATCAAAAAAATATTATCAAACACATTCTGTCTTACTATTACTTTAATTTGGTTTGTGAACGACCAATCTCTATTTTGTTTAACGATATATCAATATCAGTCCCAGACTAAGTGTACCAATCTGGAAAGACAAAAAGAAATTCCAGTCCTAGAGCAACACTGTCCACAAAAGGCCTGTTTGTCCAATATCTGTGTCTAGAAACATCAGAAAAAAAGTTCCATAAAGCACAAGAAAAAGAACATTTGGTAAACAAATATTTCATTCCAAGGTTTTTTATCAAATGATATGGCATTTTCTTTCTCGTAAATGTGTCAGTTTCAAGATTTCTTATTTTGATTTTTGATTCATTGGTGGGTAGACAAACAGATCAATAAATGAATTAGAACTAGTTAAACTCAGCTTTATCTGTGACAAAAGTAAAAAACAAAATTCCGACTCTAATGTATAGCATGTCTGAATACCTCCTGTTATTCCTTCTGACACGGGGAAAGTTGACTTAGCCCCCAGTTCATAATACGTATAAGGACAAAGTTTCACTAAGGAACATACATTCAAAGATACTAGACATAGGTAAACCAATACTAAAATACAGAATTATAAGATCAAGACGCTACAATGTCGAGGCGAACTGTCAACTTACAACCTCTATTAAGACGTCTTTGTTTCAAATCAAATCTTGTCCACTAAAAACAGACCAAAAATGATTCAAAATCAGTAAAAATGAATTATTTAAAACAATACTTTATTTTCTATGACAAAACTAACTGAAGCATTTTGTCATTAGTTTTATGTCACACTTTCAAGGAAAACAATCCAAATCTGCATGTATATTATACAATTATTGCTGTTTTTGAGGTCAATACAATGATTTAGCCATCTGAGGAGTATAATATTCATCGAGCCGGAAGGGCGAGGTGAATAATGTACTTCGAAGATGGCTAAATCATTGTATTGACTGAAAAAACAGCAATAATTGTTTTATTATATGATTCACTGATACTTGTTTGCATTTAATTAAGTCCTAGCCAAATACAAGAGAGAAGCAAAATTAAAATGTAAATAAACCTTACTTGTCGTAGCAATTTGAAATTTTTTTTTATCAGTTTTAGTTGCCATGAAGAAAATATAATGTCAGTCGTTTTTACAGGATAGATTTTTAAATGAAGGAGTATTATCAGGGAAAACTGACAGCCAAAAAGTAAAAATTGTTGTTCAGTAAAAGTGTTAAAGGGGGTCCCTGCATCCCCTCTTACCACCCTCACCCGAAAATATATGTTCGCTTATGTTTTGTTCACATGAAAAAAAAAGTCATGTGTTTTAAATAGCTTTCCAAAACGATTTGTATCAATTTGGAATTTCCCGATCTATTTTTAGATCAATGTAGAGGAAATAAATCCTTGTATTCACCTGGGACGTCACGAGCAGGTCAATACAACGTAGTATTTTTCTAACATAGTTGGATCTCAGCCAATCAGAGAGATGGAAATTATTCAATCAGGCCTAAATTAAAATTTTGTTTGTTTGCCATTTTCCGACCCAAATTTTTAGCAATGGGTAGGTAGGTAGGAAAAATATTTTATTTTTTTCTTCGTGACATCAAATTTCTATTAAAATTTTAGAAAATCAATATTGTTGCGTACATATTCTTTGTTATTGGAACTTTTGCTTCATGGAACAAGATGTACTAGTACTTAAACAAATCTGGTATACTATAAGCTGTATATCTATCTTTGTATGTCAGTACAAAAATGTTTATTGATTTTTCTTTTAAAAATTGGAAAATAATATTTTGTTTACTTTAAACAGTATAAGGAAACAATGGGAATTTATTTTTTTTAAAAATTCCATTCAATACGTATATTACTGATATTAGTCCAACCTTCAATTTCATGTATTTATTCATGGGATTAAAAGTTTTTAAAGTTGTTATTAAAAAATAAAACTTGTATTTCTTATTTCAATTACGTTTCCACATTGTCTAGATGAAAAATATTTTCCTTAGTATAGTAAAACCTCCAATATTGTCCGTTTCCTGCTATTAGTCTGACCCCAGATTTAATCATGGCGGTCAAAACATTATCAAGGTTGAAGGCATGTCGATGTTTTCAATATTTATAACTACTTTTGAGCTCTTTCCACTTAGATTTGGTAATAAAATTAAGTATGACAATTATATTTTTTGTAAGATATTTCAGCGACATTTATTATGAAATCTATTACTAGTAGCATCGAAGAGCTCCCAACGACCGAAAATCATCTTAACTTTATGAACGTGGTAGTTAGCGCTTTCATCAACAAGATCAAATATATCTCTGCCAATATTTTTTTTACTGCCATTTCATTCAGTTCCTAATCTCGATCATCAAAAGGCGACTGAGAAAAAGGAAAGTCAACGTGTTTAAATGACCTAATACATGTTTTTAGCCCCCCACAAAAACGGACAAGAAACAAATCAAATAAAAAAAATTTGTAAATGAAAAGTAGAATAAAATGTTTTGAGTCGGGTTAATTTTCGTGGGTCGGTCGGCTTAGGGCAAACAAACAAAATTTTAATTTAGGCCTCATATAATAAAATTTATTATATGACTGAATAATTTCCATCTCTCTGATTGGCTGAGATCCAACTATGTTAGAAAAATACTACGTTGTATTGACCTGCACGTGACGTTCCAGGTCAATACAAGGATTTATTTCCTCTACATTGATCTAAAAATAGATTGGGAAATTCCAAAATGATACAAATTGTTTTGGAAAGCTATTTAAACAACTATGATTTTTTTTTCATGTGAACAAAACATAAGCGAATATATATTTTCAGGTAAGGGTGGTAAGAGGGGATGCAGGGACACCCCTCCAACACTTTTACTGAACAACAATTTTTACTTTTTGGCAGTCAGTTTTCTCTGATAATACTCCTTCCTTTCAAAATCAATCCGATAAAAAAAATGACATATTTTTTTCATGGCAACTAAAATTGAAAAAAAAATTCAAATTGAAACGACTGGTAAGGCTTATGTACATTTTAATTCTGCTTCTCTTTTGTATTTGGCTTGGACTCAATTAAATACAAGCAAGTAATGGGCTTTATCATTTTATCAGTGAATCATATAATAAAACAATTATTGCTGTTTTTTCGGTCAATACAATGATTTAGCCATCTTCGAAGTACAATATTCACCTCGCCCTTCGGGCTCGGTGAATATTGTACTCCTCAGATGGCTAAATCATTGTATTAACCTCAAAAACAGCAATAATTGTATAATATTACTCATAAACATCTTGACATTCTCTCTCTCTTTCAACAGATATATCCTTGCACTTCCATTACATATGAGAAGGATATGGAGATAACGAACAGTATTCAATCTCAAAGTCCATAAAACAATACAAAATAAGAGCAGAGCAAACATAGACCCCCGAAACATCAGAGGTGGGATCAGGTGCCATGGAGGAGTGAGCATCCCCTGCTGACCGGTCACACCCGCCGTGTGCTCCTTATCATGATCAGGAAATAACGGAAAAAATCCGTCGTCAATTCAGTGTATAAATTATAGACTAACAATTGGTATGAAAAACGTCAGTCAGCATTTGACTCAATGATAAATTGTATTTGCTGACAAGGTCATTGTATCGACCATAGAACTTACGAAATGATGACCTTAAACGAGACTGCTGATATTCTTGTTTCATCAACTTGCTTGTCAATAATTTACCTCGCTTCAGAAATTGTTCATAGGTAGAGCATGCTCTTGCGTATCGAATCAACTGAGATATATATACTCCGTATGCAGGTGATGAAGGTATATTGCTGCATAAGTAAGGGAAGCTGACGATAGAAAAGTTAAAGTCATCACGTTTATCATATAGTTTGGTTGTTAGATTACCATTAGCGTCCTTTTCAAGTAAAATATCCCTATAAATAAAAAAACCCCGGAAAATCGGGTAAGTCGCACCAGTATAACGTGCAAGAGCATCACCCTATTATCCATAACTCTGATATAATATGCTGAGAGCCTAATGTATACCTAGTTCATTTAATAGCAACTTGGAATTCAATACGCAGCTTATCAATATTGGTGGGTCAAACTCCAAGGTCAAAAGGTCAAATTTGGTGCACCAAAAGAAAGGTCTTGTCACAAGGAAATGCATCTGTGATATATCAAATCTATAACCCCACCCAGCCAAAAGTTATTGGCAACCTTAAAGTTTTTGTGGATAAACAGACAGAGAGAAAGACGGACAAGCAGACAGACGGACGGATACGGCAAACACTATACATGTACATTCCGAATCTCCGATTACGGTGGCATAAAAATAGGGTGCATTTTTTGTTGTCTCAGGAAAGCTTATTTTATTTTTTTATCTATTAAACGTCAACTCATATTTATTGAGAGAACGTACATCAACATCTTCACAGTTATTTAAATACATATATTTCGCATGGAAAGATAAGGAGTTGGGCTGAGGAACCTTCTACCTTTCTTCTTCTCGTTTTCGATAAAGGGTAGATCAATTCATCAGTTTTCCGTAAGAAATATAAAATAATCTTGTTACATGTAATGCACAGTCAAATATAAAGCCCTATCTCTTCTCAATCAAAAGTTATAAGGAACAAGATGTGTTTGTGAAGCACTGATGCCCCCCTTATGGCAATATGGCAATGGTTAAGCTTTCTCAAATGAAGATCAAATATGTTGGTACCTAAAGTAAGGCCTTTTCACAAAAATAAAAATGTGAAATATAAAACCCTAGCACCACCTGTTCAAAGACTATGATCAAGATTAACGTTTTTAAAGGAAGGACAAACTCCGGGGTCAAGTTCAAAGGGTCAAAGTTCCTGGTTTCTAAAGAAAGGCCTTGCCTCAAAGATTACATATGGGAAGTATGAAAGCGCTGGCCCTTACCGTTTAAAAGTTATGGCCAAGTATAAAGTTTTTTCGTGAGTACGGATCGAAATCTCCAAGGTCAAAATGTCAAAATTTGTGGTTTCAAATGAAAAGGTTTGCAACAAAGAATTGATATTTGAAATATGAAATTCGTATTATCTACCCTCTAAAAATTAGGGCCAAATTAAAAGTTTGGATTTTTTGTGTAAAAAAAAAGGTCAAGGTCTATGGGTTAAGGTTCTTAATATCAAATGAAAGGTCTTGTCACAAGAATTGAATATGTGAAGTATGAAAACCTTAGTCTTAACCCTTCAAAATTACGGTTAAGGTGATATTTTGAAAGTATGTCAAACTCCAAGAACTAGGTCAAAGGGTCAAAGTTCTTAGTATCCAATGAAGCGTCTTTGCACAAGGCACTTTGGCCCTGACCTTGGAGATTTCCGTACATATGAAAAAACGTAAGCCTTGGTCATACCCTTTTAACAGTAAGGGTTAGTGATTTCATACTCCACATATGTAATACTTGTGAGAAGACCTTTCATTGGATACCAAGAACCTTGACCCTTTGACCTTGATCTAGGAGTTTGACCTACTTTTAAAATGAAAACCTTGATCATAACTTTTAAAGGGTTAGGGCTAGTGCTTTCCTACTTCACATTTGTAATTCTTGTGACAAGACCTTTCATTGGATACCAAGAATTTTGACCCTTTGACCTTGAAATTTGACCTTCTTTTTAAAATTTTAACCTTGGCCATAACTTTTGAAGGGCTAGGGCTTGGGCTTTCACACTTCACATATTTATTTTTTGTGGCAAGACCTTTCATTTGATACCAATTACTGTGACCTTTTGATCTTGACTTAGGAGATTTCCGTACTTATGAAAAAAATTAACCGTGATCATAACGTTTTTATCGCTAAGGGCTACCTGTATGTTGCTATACGGGGGCATCAGTGATTCACAAACACATCTTGTTTTGCGTAATTACGCATTTATTCGTGTTATAACGCCTTTTTATGCCCCCGTAAACGAAGTTTCGGGAGGTATATAGTTTTTGTCGCGTCTGTTTGTCTATCTGTATGTCTGTCTAGTTGTCCGTTTGTCTGTTTGTCCGCAAAAACTTTAACCTTGCCCATAACTATGACTTACATATTTTACATGTATTTCTTGTAAAAAGACCTTTCTTTGGGTACCACCAAATTCGACCTTTTGACCTTGACCTTCGAGTTTGACCCACTTTTACGCAACAATTCCAAACTTTTACTTTGTCAATAACTTTTGAACAGTAAATACCAGGACTTTTATACTTCATATATGTATTTTTGTGGAAAGACATTTTATTGAGTTCCCAAACTTTGACCTTTTGACCTTAGAGATTTCCTTACTTACGAAAAAACTTTAGCCTTGGACATAAAGTTTGAACGGTAAGGGCTAGGCCTTTCATTCTTCTTATTTGTAATCCTTGTAAGAAGAGTTTTCATTGGATATCAACAACTTTTACCCTTACCTTGACCTTGAGTTTTTACCTACTTTTTACAAACATTAACCTTAGCGATAACTTTTGAACAGTAAGGGCTAGAGCTTTCTTACGTCAAATATGTAATCCTTGTGACAAGATCTTTCATTGGATATCAATCACCTAGACCCATTGACCTTGGATTTTGACCAACTTTTTACAACCTTTACACTTGGACATAACTTTTGAACGGTGAGGATCAGCGCTTTCATACTTCCCATATGTAATATTTGAGACAAGGCCTTTCTTTAGAAACCAACAACCTTGACCCTTTGACCTAGACCCC
The DNA here is from genome assembly GCA_003671525.1 of Saccostrea glomerata. Taxonomy (NCBI): domain Eukaryota; kingdom Metazoa; phylum Mollusca; class Bivalvia; order Ostreida; family Ostreidae; genus Saccostrea; species Saccostrea glomerata. Next base: position 28,740 of record PRKT01002054.1, on the reverse strand, counting down.
GGAGTTTTTCCTACCTTTAAAAACGTTAATCTTGGTCATAACCTTTAAACAGGTGGTGCTGGGTTTTTATATTCTCATTTGTTTTCTTGTGAAAAGCCCTTACTTTAAGTACCAACATATTTGATCTGCATTTGAGAAAGCTTGACCTTTGTTTCACAAACATAACTTGTTTCGCGTTATTACGCCTTTTAAAAAGGTGTTATAACGCCTTTTAATTTTTATGCGCCCGGATCGATAGATCCGGGGCGTAAATTGTTTTGTCCTGTCTGTCTGTTTGTTTTTTTTTTGTCTGCAAACCTAAACTTTTGCCATAACTTTTGAACCATGAAAGAAAGAAACTTTATATTTTGTATGCATACTTCACTAATTAAGTTCTTTCAAATGACAGCAAGGTCAATGACTTTGTGACCTTGATTGTTGCCTATATGCTACAAATATTTTTGTTTCTGCAAACTTTAACCTTCGCCATAACTTTTGAACCATGAAAGATTGATACTTCATATTTGGTATGCATACTCCACTTATCAAGTTCTTTCAGATAACACCAAGGTCAATGGCCTTGTGACCCTGACTGTGACCTTTATACTAAAAATAGCTTTTTTGAACCCTCACCATGACTTTTGAACCATGAGATATAGAGATTTCATATTTGGTACAGTATGTATACTTCGCTAATCAAGTTCTTTCAAACCATGAAAGATAGAGACATTATATTTGGTATGAATACTCCACTAATGAAGTTCTTTCAAATAACACTAAGGTCAATGACCTTGTGACCTTGACTGTGACTTATATGCTAAAATAGCTTTTTTCGAACTTTGCTGCTGCCGGGCGCATAGTGTTTCACACACACACATCTTATTTTTACTCTATAAATTGATCCTAATACATATGTAGGCTTTCGTATTAGTATGCAGTGTAAATATGTTAAATAAATTTAAGAAATTATTTGTATACAATGTTCTCAAAATATAAAGTAAGGACATGTTTTAACCCACAAAAGTATTGCTCAAAAGATTTATCACTCCTCATGCAGATATTGATTTAGTCAGGCAAGCTTTTTGAAAAACTCTTACTTGTATCTAATAACATGTGCACGCACGGTTACATAACAAATGATATTTAAGTTGGCCAGGAGAGGCGTCTTGGAAAACTTTTGACTATTGAATTGAAAAGGAAAAACCATATAACTAAATTAAGAAAGAACCAGCAGAGGTAGCTGAATATGTTACGTAATTACAATGTACTTTTGATTGATTTAATACGCACTCGTTCAATCCCTTTACAGTGTAGTGTGGTATGAGTGTGTTCAGGTACGAGTTAACTTGACACCGGTTGGGATGCGCATGAGCGGAGAAGTTGTCATCTGGTCTGAGTGCATGGTGGTGGTGTGCGTTTGCAGGAGAGATTGCACATTTGGTTAATAATATTGTAAGTCTTGTGTGATTATAATACTGAATACAACTATAAACGATTACCAGCGTTGTCAGTTTTTACATACAACACTTCACTAGCGCTGCGAGCAGGGTATTCTGCACGAAAATTTCTGTGTATTGAATTTCGTTGATATTTTTCTCGTGGCGGGAATCTGTCAAAGTCCCACACGTGTATATATATAGTAATTCTTGAAAATTTACTGACAATCTGAATTAAGTTATGTGAAATTCAATTTATTCATTAAGTTATAATCAATACGATTACAAAGTCTGGCAGTATTATGTTTTTGTGCATTTTGTTGAAAAAAAAGTTAAACACGTGGTGAGGCTAATCACCGGAAGATCAAGATGCACATGGTCGACCACATGGTATTGTAATACCGAATGAGTTTCTATTGCCAGTTAAAATATTGATTTAAATTTGAATTACAATAAAGATTGGTCATTGATAGGATAACTTGTATTGTATATTATTTTGAAATAAAGTAAACACACAATTTTGTTTGTACATACCCCCCCCCACCAGTAACATGATGTCAAAACACAAGAGGAGTCCATTCAAAATTAACATAAACACCTGTGCCTATGAAGATCTAAGAGCCCTACCAGGTGTGGGTCAGGTCATAGCTGACCGTATATGGGAACTGAGAAAGCAAGGCCCCATTGACTTGGAAACATTTGTGGGTATACCTAAACTAAGGGTCACACCTGAACTAGTTGAATGTGTAGATTTTCTACCACCTTTGTGTATAGACCATAGCTACGCCAAGCCCACAAGTGATGGTATGGAGGATTACTTCACAAAGTTCCAGGATTACGAGGATCATGGTGAAGTAAATACAGAGTATAAGACGAGTGACAGCACAGCAAAGCCGTCGACTCACCCTCAACACACAGCGACCCCTCTGTCGGAACCCAGAAGAACTCCATCATCAGGTGAAAGTAACCGTGCAGTGCACGCATACAGTGATGAGTCAACACCTACTCAGAAGCGTTATGTACCTAACAATATGCGACCACATGGCAGTCACAGTAATTACAGATCAGAAGAACAGGAAAATTCTTTGCATGACAATGAAGTACAACGTCCAATTCCAGACCATATCAGGTTCCAGACACCTATGGTACAACGACGCACATTGCCTTCACCTCAGTTGTCGCCAACTTTCGTACGACGTCGACCAACAGTCTCCGAGAGCCAGGGGCGACACGAATCAAAACCTGTGTATCTGCCCAAAGCCTTGCGGTATGATGGGACATCTAACTGGGAAGCCTTCTTTGTGAAATTCAGCAGATATGCAGATGTATCTCACTGGACAGCTACAGAGCGCAAAGATCAGTTATGTTGGTGTCTCGATGGAAAAGCCAGCGAGTTTTACACCAGTATTGTGAACAGAGACTATGGCATAGACTATTTTGAGTTGGTTCGCAAGCTAGAAAAGCGTTTTAACTTTGTGGATCTACCAGAGACTCTTCAAGTCCAGTTTATGGGAGCCCATCAGAACACAGGAGAAAAGCTTGAAGATTGGGCTGACCGATTACTATCCCTAGCAATGAAAGCTTTTCGTGACCTGCCAGAAGAACACATATACTCGCAAGCTGTATGGAGATTCTGTCAGGGATGCTGTGATAAAGAGGCTGGTCAAAATGCTGCAATGTCAAAACCAAAATCTATTGAGGACGCCATAGACAAGATCAAGTGGTACCAGCATACTACCAAAGCCATTTATGGTAAATCCATCAGACGTCGAGAATTTTCTGAAGATTCCGAGCATGAGATTGATTCTGTGAGAACAATTAATGCAGCAGTGAAAAGCGACAAGAATTTTTCTTCATCAGCACATCAATCAGATCAGCTAAAGTCTATGGAGGAACAAATCAAGATTCTTGTGGACAACATGCAAATGCTTCAAACTAAATTAAGCAGCATGGAGAATAAACAGAAAAGAAAACCACAAAATACGGAGACCCGTACATGCTACAATTGTGACAAACCAGGGCACCTAGCAAGAGATTGCAGAAAGCCTAAGAAGTGGAGGGCCCAGAATCAAAGCAGAAGTCAGAATACAAACGGGAGTTCACAGTCTGAGACGAGACCTTTAAACGAGAGTGGGCCGGGTCAACAGGCGTAAATCCGACCCGAAATACTACAGAGCGCCTCAAGAAAAATTGTGCTTCAGAAGAAACGAGCCCTAAATCAATAAGACATACATCAAAGAAACGCAAGAAGCAAAGAAGACATAGAAGGAAAACATCAAATAGAAATCATACTTCCTATTCTGAAGATAAAAGCGCAGATGTAGATAAAACAATGACCATTCTACAGTTGGGATCAGCTTCTATGTTGAGATTAAATGTAAAAGTGAACTCTACAGACATTACTGCAGTAATAGATACAGGAGCAGAAGTTACTATCATCTCAGATCGGGTGTATGAAAAGATGCAGATTAAACCACCTATTAAGAAACGCACTGTCATGCATGGTGCAGGGCGTGACATGAAAATGGATACATTTATCATTGGTCCAGTTGACATCAAGATAGGAGCCAAAACATACCCATCTGAAATATACGTAGCACCTATGGATGATGACATGCTCCTAGGCTTAGACTTCATGCGGGAAAACAATGTTATACTCGATTGCAGTAAGAACCAGTTTTCCATTAACTCTGAAGTTTTGCAGATGTCATATGGAAAGAGTTGTGAAGCTCCAACAGTTGCAAAAGTAACAGTGCCTGGTAAAACTGTAATTCCACCTAATTCAGCCATACATGTCAATGGTAAACTATCTCGACGCATTGAGGGAAGCTACGTCATAGAACCTGAGGAAGATATTCCAGTTATGATGCCACGATGTGTATACTCTAAACAGAACTCACCTAGGCTATGTTTAGTAAATGCCAGTGACCGATACTTTACCATTCGAAAAGGCACCATAGTAGGAGAAGCGTTGTCAGCCGACCCAATGAATGTTGTATCAGAATTGAAACCCCAAAGTGAAGGACCATTACCAGAACTTCCAGAGCATTTGAGTTCCCTTTTCCAGAAATCCGTTGCAAACCTACACCAAAGTCAGAGCAAATTATTGATGAATCTACTCAAGGAATATAAAGATGTTTTTGCTGAGAATGATTTTGATCTTGGCACCTTTACAGAGATAGAACATTCAATAAACACTGGCTCTGCATCACCAATTAAGCAGAGGATGAGACGTACTCCATTAGACTTTGTACAAGAGGAAGAAAATCATTTACGCACAATGCTGGACGCAGGTATAATTGAACCGTCAACCTCGGAGTGGGCGTCGCCGCCCGTACTTGTGCGGAAAAGAGATGGCAAAGTCAGATGGTGCATAGATTATAGGAAACTTAACTCTGTGACAAAGAAAGATGTTTACCCTTTACCTCTAATTGAAGAGTGTATTGACACATTGTCTGGAAATGAGTGGTTTTCCAAACTTGATGCCAACTCAGCGTACTATCAGATAAAAGTCAAAGATTCGGACAAGGACAAAACAGCCTTCATAACAAAGTATGGGTTATTCCAGTTTACCCGGATGAGTTTTGGTCTTTGCAACGCTCCATCGACTTATGCTAGAGTCATGAACTTAGTCTTGCGCGGACTGACATGGAACATTGTGCTAGCCTTTCTGGACGACATCCTTGTGATGGGAAAATCATTTGAGGATCATCTGCGCAACCTGAAAATAGTCTTTGATAGATTTCGTCATTACGGTCTAAAGCTAAAAGCCAGGAAATGCCTTCTATTCCAGAAAGAAGTAGAATTCCTAGGCCGGAAAGTAAACAAAACAGGATTAGCTATAGGGGACGAGTACGTCGAAGCTGTGAAAGATTGGAAAACTCCAGCAACAACTAAAGAAATTGAGAAATTTCTGGGTTTTGCAAATTACCACAGAACATTCATCAAGGACTATGCCAAGATGGCAGCACCTCTTAATCGGCTTACAGGCAAGAAGCCGTATGTGTGGGGACCAGAGCAGCAAGACGCCTTTGACAGTTTGAAGTTGTCACTTATAACTACTCCAGTTCTAGCATTACCAAACTCTAAGGATTTATTCATCCTAGACACAGACGCGTCAGACTTTGCAATAGGTGCAGAACTCGTACAGGTGCAGGAGGGTAAAGAGCGTGTTATTGCGTATGGCAGTTTTAGTCTCACCCCAGAGCAACAGCGCTATTGTACAACAAGAAAGGAGTTACTAGCAATTGTCCGTTTCACCAAACAATTCAATCATTATCTGTTGGGCAGAGAATTTGTGGTTAGGACTGACCATAGCAGCCTTACCTGGCTCCTTAATTTTAAAAACCCACAAGGTCAGTTAGCCAGATGGCTTGAAGTCTTAAGCCAATACAATATGACTGTTATTCACAGACCTGGCAAGAAGCACGGGAATGCAGACCCGCTTTCCCGTATCCCTGACAACAAGCCATGCCCTGATATGAAGGTGGATATAGACCCAACCCAACTACCCTGTGGAGGATGCAAGTACTGTACAAGAGCACATAATAACTGGGGAAAATTCACTGAAGATGTGGATGATGTCGTTCCCCTGGGTAGGACAGTAGAAACAACAGAAGTACATGCTGCTTTATCCTGGTTATTTAACGAGAAGGGATACGATGACATGGAACTCGTTTGTCAAGAGTCAAGCTCAGACTTGCATCATACATCGTTGGAAATTTCCTTTACAGACCCAGATAAACCTACTCTCATTAGTATGGAGGAACAACAGTGTAATCAAGTCCGCACTACTTCCCGTACTAGTGGGTTTGCAGGCATTGAATATTCACCCGAAGTCCTGAAAGAATTCCAGGAAAAAGATTCTGATCTTAGATTGATACTGCCTTATCTGGTGTCAAATGAAACCCCATCTGAAGATGAAATCTTTATAAGCAGCAAGGCAGCAAAGAAATACTGGGTTAATAAAGAGATGTTTTTCATTGATGGTGAGGGAAAACTACGCAACAACCCAAAGAATGGTGGAGAACCAAGACTTGTGGTGCCAAAAACCTTAGTAGATGAAGTACTAGGACTATGTCATGACTTACCAGTTATGGGACATCAAGGTGTATCAAGAACATATTTACGAGTGAAAGAGAAGTTCTATTGGTATAACATGAATCAGTCAACCAGAGATTTTGTTAGGACCTGTAACATTTGCAGTAAACACAAAAAGGCCAACAGAAAAGCAAAGTGTCCTATGACAAAATACCAAGCTGGAGTACCAATGGAGAGAGTTCACCTTGATTTCTTGGGTCCTTTACCCGAATCTACCTCAGGCAACTCGAACATTTTAGTCATGGTGGACCAATTTACCAAATGGGTAGAATGTGTTCCATTACCATCACAAACAGCTGAAGTCACAGCTAGAGCTGCTGTAAATGAATTTTTTGCTCGATTTGGTTTTCCCTTCAACATATTCACTGACCAAGGGAGAAACTTTGAGAGCAGACTCTTCAAGACCATTTGTGACATACTTCAGATTAATAAGAGTCGCACAACGCCGTATCGCCCTTCAGCAAATGGGCAGGTCGAGAGATTTAATAGGACACTTATGGATGCTGTACGCTGTTTTGTTGACAAGTCACAAAATAATTGGGATGAACATTTACCTCAGCTTGCTATTGCTATTAGATCATCCGTTAACAGACACACTGGTTTCACACCAAACAAACTTATGTTAGGCCGTGAAGTAAGCGTACCCGCTGACCTAGTTTTTCGACCACCTGAAACCATTGAATCCATTAACCATGAGGATTATGTGTCAAGGTTACAAGAGTCTATTAGAACAGCCCATGAAGTGGCCAGAGATGTATTGAAGACGCATCAAGTTCATATGAAGAGAGATTATGATGTCAAGATTCATACCAGAGAATATGCAGTTGGTGATCTCATCTATGTGTTGGATAGCGCCAAAACTAAAGGTCGTTCCAAGAAACTAGATCCACCATGGAAGGGACCTGGCATTGTTGTTCAGAAAATATCTTCATACCTCTACAAGGTTAAACTTCAGAATAGAGTCTTCATTACCAACCATGACAGATTAAAAAGGTGTCGGGACAGAAAAATACCGGACTGGCTACGCCTATGCAAGCACCGTCTGCGAAATGGAGAAAATATTCTCCAGTTGCAATCAATTGACACTTTTTGTATATGTGACAAACCTGATGACGGACGTCTTATGATACAGTGTGACACATGTGATAATTGGTATCATGGAGCATGCGTCGCAATCACTCAAGAGGTAGCAGATACCTTGAAGACGTATATCTGTCCTAGGTGTCAAGTGTAAAAGCGTATTATATATACTGTCACTAATTTATGTTGTTTTTTTTTTTGTTTCTTAATATAAAATAGGTATCATGGAGAGAGATCCAGAGATTGAGGATTATGTGACAGCAGACGAGGCCGACATTACAGACGACGAGTACCTAACAGATGATGTGGGTCAAGCTCACGACACTGACTCAGATGAGGATTCATCTAGCCCAGACGAGGGGCTTCCACCATTTAAAAGGAGGAGACGTGAGTCAAGCATTGCGCCTGCTCAGGAACCTGGGGACGTCTCAGTGAGAAGTCATACTCAAGGAGATAAGAGATCTTCTTGTCCAGTGGAGGGGTGCCATGGACGCTCCAAACACTTGAAGCACCATGCTTGGGAACACCATATTCCCAGAGTTTTTTGGGACCGCCCTTGGAATGAGCTCAACGCCTCGCCTGATTATCACAGGCTGAGAGCCTCCTGTCTCCTTGCGCTTGCCCAGTGCATTATAGGTCCAGCAGCAACAGTCCAGGACTTGGTGGGTTACGTCAATGAGAATATACCATTGCCTCGAGAGTATCCGATCATGCCCAGGACACTTGATCAGATGGGTCAGTTGACCCGTACGATGAGGTGGCCTATGACGGACACTTTCCAGATGTTGCCAATAAACTCACCAGCAGTGTTGATACATTGGAGGATAATGATGGCCATAGTGTGCACGATGTCACCAGAAAAGAGATCCGAGTTCAAAACATGGGGAAAAGAGGACCTGGCCAACTTAGAAAACCAAGTAAAGTCAAGAAGGGTGATTCTGCAGAGAGAAGACCAGGAGTCCTTTGAGCAGAGTGATGGGGCAGAGGAAGAAGATGAGTGGACTGTTGTAGATGAGTGCTGGAGTGGTGAGGAAGAGGAGGAAAAGGAGTATGAAGTTCTTGTAATCCAAGAGGGGTATTCGGCAGAAGATGAGGAGCAGGACAAGGTCAGGACCAGGGGGACAGTAACAGTATTAAAAGGTCCCATGACCATAGTTGTGAACACTGGCCACCCAAAAGACAAGGAGGCCATCCTGGAGGGCCTGGAGAGGAATGGCGTATCTGTAGATGATGTCGAGTGCTGTATCTGCACCGGGTGCAATGTGGACTTTGTGGGAAACCTTAATCTCTTCCCGGATACAGTCTACATTGCATCCGTTGACATGTGCCTGGGTGATTTACACCACAGACGCCTCGCTTCTGGCCGACCATTTCCCATTGACAAGCGTGTAGAGGTCATCTCCACCCCAGGGTCATCATGTACAGACATATCTGTCTTGGTGAAGGACACATACCTTGGGACAGTAGCAGTTGTCGGCGACCTGTTTAGATGCCGGGAGGACCTAGAAGATCCAACAATTTGGAGAAGGGACAGCACCAATCCAAAGCGGCAGGAAGTCAGCAGGGCCAAGATTCTGGAGATTGCTGACTATATTGTTCCCGGTAGAGGACCAATGTTTAAAGTCCCTGTATGACTCTACATATAATTTAATTGTAATTTTTCTTACTTTGCAAGGTATGCAGGGTAATTAGGTACTTAATCTATGAACATTATGATAGATTTGTTTTTCTTTTCTATCACTTGTGTCATTTCATATATATGATTAGTGATTTGTACATGTTTTCATTCGTTACATGTATAGGTTAACAGTCATCATACAGTTATATTTGTTTTGATATAGTGCATGAGTGAGTGATGTAGGGAGAGATTCGAAAGTGTTTTCTATTACCTGTTGTAATTTTTTTTTCTCTCTCTCATTAGCCAAAAGGGTATTACATGTACTTAAAAAGTGTATAATTATGTATGTGACATATATTCATAACAATCATATTGGTGCCATGTTATATGTGATGTTGTCTGCCAACATGCTTTATTTCTATGTCCATTACAAAGATAAAAGTATTATTATTATTTGCATAATATTTTTCAATCTTGTTAAAGTATTCAGATTTAGTCACATTTAAGAATAAGTAACTTTAAAGAAAATTTAATAACAAGACTTACATATGATGTATTAAGGTACAGGAGTACCTCCCTCTTTTTCAAAAGGGAGGGGAGTGTAGTGTGGTATGAGTGTGTTCAGGTACGAGTTAACTTGACACCGGTTGGGATGCGCATGAGCGGAGAAGTTGTCATCTGGTCTGAGTGCATGGTGGTGGTGTGCGTTTGCAGGAGAGATTGCACATTTGGTTAATAATATTGTAAGTCTTGTGTGATTATAATACTGAATACAACTATAAACGATTACCAGCGTTGTCAGTTTTTACATACAACACTTCAACAGCTTCTTGTTAGAGAAGTGCATAATATGCTAAACGTTGTTAAAGACGAATAAAGGATAATTATTTTTCTTAAGAAATGAAGGAGACGTGATTCAGTGGATTAAAAATATGTTTAATGAAATTCAGTGGAGCGTTACTGTGTCAAATACAACGAGAATAGGTTTTGAGGTATCTAGCAGGGAAATTATCTATTGAAATCCCAAATACATTTAAAGAGAGTTAAATTGTTTGTACACTTCGATAGCTTTCTTGAGCAGTGGCTGTTCCAAAGGTAAGAATGTAAACTTTCTTTTTTAACCAAGAAATATTGTTTCATCACACTTATTTCGTCACAACAAGTTATTCTCATTAAAACTGAACACGATTCACAAAAGGAATGTGTCCGCCATTTTTGTCCGGAAAATCGCTATATCGGATCACGCTCGGCCTTATCCGTAATCGTTATTTGTGGTTACGGAAATGATCGAGTAGGTGCGATTGCTGCAAACCCCTATATAAAGGGCAGGACTTTTTCAATTTTCAATGCAATTAGTCGACACCGGTATAGACGGACGTAAGCTATACAGCACTCGATACAATAGCATCATCTCGGGTCTTTCCGTCAGAGATCGGAAAAAACAACCTGAGGTCTTTTTCCGCTAGTCGGAAAGACCTGAGGAGTTGCGATTGCGCTCGATAGCGACAATAATAATGAAATACTTCGTCCAATGCAGGAAAGTATGATACCAAAGAAATTTACAATTATAGCTGTACAGGTCAGTGCAGAATACAAACAAACACAGATACACGTAACTGCAATAAAATATAAACAAAGGTAATGCAAGATAACCAGCACGAACATGGGTCGCCATTCCACGCCGATACACGTGACAATAAAGCATTCAGGTGTAACGAATCATAAGAGTATACTCTGGTGTTGATCCGATGTATTGTAGATAATGAAATCGAAAATGGCGTATGTTCGTGATCAGCTTTAACATGAATAAGCCTTCCTTAACCGATTCACACAAACAGGTTTATTACGTGGATATTACTTCTCACTCGAAAAAAGGTAAACACCTTTTCTCTTACTAACATCCAATCCTTTGTATGTACATCCCATGGACGACAGAATTTTTTTTTATCTTCACAAAGGTGTATATATGTATCTTATAATTACCCCGTGGGGATCCGGGTTAGAATAGGTCTTCAGTACCCCTTGCTTGTCGTAAAAGGCGACTAAATGGGGCGGTCCTTCGGATGACCGTATAAATCAAGGCCCCGTGTCACAGCAGGTGTGGCACGATAAAGATCCCTCCCTGCTCAAAGGCCGTAAGTGCCGAGCATAGGCCTAAATTTGCAGCCCTTCACCGGCAATGGTGACGTCTCCATATCAGTGAAACATTCTGGAGAGTGACGTTAAACAGTATACAATCAATCAATCATGTATCTTATAACAACGTAAGTGTGGTGTTATAATATTTTCATTTCCAATGTCTATGTCTGAGATAAAATTACAAATGATAAATGTAATTAATTTCTTCATGAAGCTGTTGGTTTCTTGATTTGCGTGGCTTAAAAAGAAAGAATCACGTGACGGACGCCCCTTTCGCTTTGTCCGGCGTAGTAATATACAATATAAAAATAGTATTTTCTCAACCTTGTTTTTGATGCATACAACACTGACAAAAATCAATTTCATATGACCTTTGAAATGTTTTTGATAAAATTCAGAGATTTTTTTTTCAAGAAAATTAATCTATGATAGTCTGTTCATCGTCTGTTAATCTCTAACAATCGTCTGATTAATCGATCATGTTTTAAAAAGCAGCGATGGCAGAGGAAGCATCCAATGATCAGTTTAAGTTTGGCAGTTTTGATTTGGATCCTAACATAGACATTCTTTAAAATGTCGGATTCCGATTTTGACATTTTCTTATCAAACTATACAGTAACAGAGATCGATCCCAATCACTGGCGATCAGGCGTCAAAAGCCAGTATAATAAATTATCCTGAACCTGAAGACCCGTCTCTGCCGCCTCTGGATGTTCCAGAAAGCAACAACGGAAACCTGCGATTTAAACGAGTAACTGAAGAATTACAACGAAGCGCATTGAAGTGGTAAAATTTTCCGTTTGGACGAAACGTTCTGAGTCATGTTTTGAACGTCAATCATAGCATAATGACGCGCCCATTTCTCCGAAAAGAAGAAAACAGCATTCTTTACATTGTATTTTAAGACACACCCACTTTCGCCAGGCACGTGGGAATTTCCGACACCTGACATCGTACTATAGGCGACTTTCGGGAAGCGTATAGAAATAAGTTTTAAAGAATGTTTACAGTAACAGAGAATATATTTAATTCTCTTTGTACGTTATTACACTGATAGACTTGTCTTCAAGGAAAGGGGTGACACAATCATTTTGCGTGAAAGTCACGAGTCGATTCCAATCGGAACATCAGTCGCCTTTTTTCGTAAAATTCAGATATGACGATTTTTATTTAATGACTGAAAACAATTAAATTTTCATAAAATCACATGTAGATAAAGTAATCTTCTTTTTTTAAACATAATTCTCAGTCTCTAGAATCTCTATTTTAAAAACAAAAAGAATTGACGTATCTTATATAAAAATGGACAGATAACATTACAGCAATGATTTTTTTTTTCATCTTTGTAAAACTCTGGTAAGTTTTTTTTTAATTTGTTAGGTATATTTTGTCCTAATCATCATGTACGTCTATATATATGTCCATACCTCATATATAGGCCCATAGTATGCAGCCCCTTTGTTTTTGAGGCGAAAAAAAGTTTGGTCAAAGTATGAATTGTCAATCAGAAACTGCTGCCCCCTCCTCCCCGACCTTTTGGTGAAATTTCAGCAATGTAAAAAATAGTACCAAAAAGTTACAGTTAGACAACCCCCCACAAGTTTTTTTTAGTTCGGGTAATTTATTTTGAAAGGGGGATGGGTGGGTTACCCTCTCCCCATTTGAAAAAAAAAGTTTGAAATATCACTAAGGGCAGCTACCTAATAAATTGTCTTCAAAAATAGTGATGCATTAAAGTATACGCTTTAATTCAGTCTTAATTTAGATATAAATCTTAAACTATTTAGATTGATATTATGCGTGTAAGTTCCGGTAATATTTTCAGCTGTCATACGACATTTCTGATCTCATGTTATCCGTATACATGTATATGCATGTTCATCATGTTCATGCTACTTGTATTCTTTTTGTTTTGAGGTACAATAAATATGTACCTAAATGTTACTTAATAAAATTTCTTTCTTCTGATGAGTAGGAAAGATGTTACATATAAGACCCAAAAAATCGAACCGCTAAATTGTCAATCATAATGTAGTCTCCATCTAAAAACCAAGTTTCTCTCCTGTTGTTTTGTATAAAGTATTCAATTCGTAAGGTTATGAAACAATACTCCAGTATATACCCCTCACTCCCCCACCCCCAAGAAAAATCGATGGATCATCTCTTATTATACTGATACAGTGTACATGTAGGTTTTATAGACATAGTCAGGAAAACTTTTTTTTGAAAAGCCATTACTTAGTGTTATTGATTAAATGGAACAAGCTATGTGAAGGGGGAACAAAAAGGGTATTCTTAGAAAAAAGGGAAAGGGAAGGACAGCCCCCTCTCATTTCACACAATGTATATTATTGTTATCACTCGTGCATATTTTATTTTATTATCGAGTTCAATAAAATATATACGTAACACTCAAATTACTTTTTTGACACGTTCCCTAAATTGAAAAGCCTGCAGTCATTCACTCATTGTACAATACATGTTTACCCGTTTACATGAAATAATATTAAGTCAATTTTCATTATTCCATCTATTGAGGACGTGTCAAGTAGTTACATTTAATATATATATGTAGCTATAGGAAACAAATGCACGTAGTTTTGAAACATATACGTATATAACATGTCTAATAAATTATAAAGTTGTACATACCTGGTGAATCATTTAGTCTCATTTGACATAGATTTTAAAAAATAAAATTGAAGATGAGATTTAAAGTACGTCAAACCAGATCAGGATGTGATTAAGTTTATTAACAGTCATCAATAGTATGACGATTCAAAACTAAAAAAAATCATAGAACAGATTAATTGATGTCTATAACTCTGTTATTCGGGGAGAAAAAAAAAATTATACATGTACATGTATATTCACGTTCTTAAAACTTTCTTTTTTTGAGGGGAAGGTCACAATTGTCTTGTTCTTCTTCTAGCTCTTGTGATATTGTGTGACTATGTCTGATGTCACGCTGAGGCACAGATTGAGCTTGAGGGTAGGCGCAGGGGATTGGGAACATACATGTATACGGGGGGAAGATTGGCATACAGGAGGTGTCCACGTTACCAGGTTCAAGTGGTACCAGAAGATTTTCTGGTGTGGAGCTTGTAAAATTTGGAAATTTCACACCCTTTTTCTCCATATGACAACGAACTTGATCTTTTTTTAAATCCCTTTTGACCACTGAAAGTTTATTTTTTAGAATCTGCTGAAAGTGCTTGCTTGCCTCTTCAAGATTATTCGGCAATTTCCCACCGTAATGAGTTTTTAGCACTGCAAGGTCGGGATGTATAGCCCCCATTCGCAATGAACGGATGCCAAAATTTCCAACTGGATAATATTTATCAATGTCAGTATTCAGAAGATGGGGGAGCATTTTACTAAAAAATGAAGAACAACTTTCTTTTTTTTCGTTCTGTGTTTATCTAAATCTCCACATAATTGGGGGCCTTCACAGGGGCCATAATCGCAGTGCCGTTTCTTATGCCCTAGCCTCATGTGACACTGGCTACATTGACCTTTGGTTTTGTCAGGTTTTATATTTGGGTTAGAAAATTTTTGCTTGAGATTTTTCAAATGCTCTTGAGCACTCATAAGTTCAACTTTTTTGACATTAATTGAGTCCTCAAAATCATCTATCATTAGTTGAAGTGGAGACATGTAAACTTGGGTTTTTTGCGAGGTTTTACATGTATTTGATGGTGTCAGAGTTTCAGTCGATGCGGATTTTTGAGATTTCTCTGTCTCCCGTATATCATTTTGTAGCATTTGTGTGTCGTCATAAACTTTATTTAACTTTATCTTTAATCTCCTCATTTTGGTGCCGATAATTTGCCTTGCACATCTAAAAGCCTCATTCACACATGCATCACTATACATAATAACCCAAATGTCTTAATCATCTAGGTATTCGATCTCAAACATACAATCCCTCAAAGCCGAAATTCTGCACTGGATATCACATAAAAAGTCTTCATATGTGCAAGATTCGTCTGGAATATTGAATTTTTTAACTTTTCCAGGGGCGTATTCGATTTGAATTTGCAACTCAGTTCTAGCATCCATGTTTACATGTGTCGAGTTCGAAAGCAGAAAGCACGAAAATTTTTAAGAGTTGTCTTCTAAACACTCGGGAGGCCCGGGTTCGATTCTCGATCGCGGCGCCGCGTCATACCTTAGACGTAAACATAGGTAGTGACTGTTCCTTCGCCAAGCGCTCGGCACTAGAAGTGAAAGTCACGGGTCTTTCGGATATGACCTTAAAAACGTAGGTCCCGTGTCACGGTAGGCGTTGGCACGATAAAGAACCCTCACTGCTCAATGGCCCTGAGTGCCGAGTATAGGTCTAAATTTGAAGCCCTTCACCGGCATCGGTGACGTCTCCATATGAGTGAAAAATTCTCAAGAGGGACGTTAAACAATATACAATCAATCAATCAATCAATCTAAACACGTATATATCGTATTTGTTATAACAATAGGAACAAAACTGACCAATCAGCGCATTGATTTTTTTCCCTTTTTTATCGAGGGTATATATAATGATTTGTTTTTTATTGTACATGTACAATACATGTAAACAAGATTTTAGTGATACGAGTATGTCTATGAAAAAGAATGAATGTAAGAGGCTCTATGAACATGGAAGTGGACTTAGCAGTGACTGCAGAATTTTAATAATTCAGGAATTGATTGATAATGGCGGAAACGGTGTTTCTGGTAAAGTGCCGTGGGGGGCATTTTCCTGTGTTGCAAAAAATATAAAGTTTGTGTAAAAACTGTCAGCAAAATATGGAAACGTTTTGTGGAACAGGGTACATATACTGAAAAAGCACGACACAGAAAAGGTAGACCCAAACTTACTGAACCTGACAAAAGATTTATCGAATTCTCAAAACGAGAAACACCATCAATGTCAAGTAGAGAACTTCAAGATAAACTGAGAAAATATTCTCCAGTTTCTGGGAGTGTGTCTGTTTCAACTATCAACAGTACTCTTGTTAAAGACCTTAATTTCACATATAAAAGGATTAAACGCCCATGCAGTGAGCGTTTTACACATGCAAACATGCTGTACAGTCAAGCTTACATTGACTTTTGTCAAGCTAAAATAAAGCGCCAAATTAAATTCATGGACGAAACTGGGTTTAAGCTAACAAGTGCTAAACGTATGTACGGACATTCATACAAAGGAAAACCGTGTATCGAAATTGGCAAATACGTTGCAGACAGAAAGAACTGTATGCGGTATTAACCAATATTTGCCCCCCAAATCAAACTTTGATGGAGTGATATTTAATTAAGTCCTTAAACAGGGGAGTATATGCTGACTTCAAAGCACTGAATTATTTCATAAGTAATGACGTCATATGTACGTAATGACGTCACAAATATGACGTAAATTTCAGTTTTTTTTATGAATTATACAGAAAAATGTACATATTTCGTCGATATTTTAAATAAAAGTCACCGAGCGCATGTGTGTTCAGGATAAATATTTTGATATTATATGTAGAATCATAATATCAATGAAATATGTCAATATTGTTCCTGAACACACATGCGCTCTATAAATTCTAAAGCTAAAATTGTTGAAATTTTGTCCATTTTGTCCTCTTTCTGAAAAAGGATATAATATCAGACTAGTTTGTGACGTCATAAAAACAAAAATTGTGAATACACTGCTTTGGAACTACAATATTTTCTGTTAATTTATATTTCTCGTACAATTTATTGAATTCAGCACATTTCAGAAAGTTTTCAAAATTTGACTTTTGTGGGGGCAAACATATGCAATATACCGCATATAGTTCTTTAACTTTGAATTTACTGATAGGTTTAGATTGTGTTCTATATTACAATTTTGTAGAAGGTACCTCAAACACTTACACTTTTTTAAATTTTTGGCATGAGGCAAGTCAGTCTCAAGATGAATATGGACGACAAGTTTTACTTCCAGGTGATTTCATTGTTGTGGGCTATTGTCCCATTCACAAAAATAATGCAGAAAGATTACTCCGACAATATTTTTCACAACAAGGTGTGCAGTATGACTTTTTACCTGTGTATTCTCCAGATTTTAATCCTGTAGAAAACTGGTTTTTTTAAACTTAAAAAATTATTGTCACAGGAAAAGTTTATACAAGATTTACAAGTGAACTTTCAACTTGCAATAGCAAATGCACTTAAAGAAATTACGGCCAGCGATACCAGACTATATTGCCGCAATACAGGGTATCTCAATGTTAATTGACATACGTACAATTAAACATTGATAATACGTACATGTTTCTTCCTTTTTATTTTTTTTTATTTGTATACATTAGATAGTAATTATCATGTATTAATCTGTAAAGTTAAGATAGAAGTGAAGTATTTCAATCTTAAATTGTAATTGTACAACTTATTGTACAATTATTGAAGACATGTAAATATAAAGATTGCTAAATTGATTATTTGTATGGGGTATCATCTTCACTACTAAATTATAAACACAAAAATATGAAATCTATGCGAGCCGCCATAAACAGACATCTATCTGACATTGGCCGAAATATTGACATAGTTAACGATCAAGCATTTAAAAAAGCTGATATATATAGCTGACCGGTCTTCTAAAGCAAAGAATGAGCACTGGAAACTCTTGCCAAACAACTCATATGGAGGTCATTCCATTTACAAAAAATATCTGCTTACATTTAAAGTGCGTATTCATCTCCAATAAATTTTCGTTTGGCTGTTTGATTAAAGACGCTTAGTCCGATTCCAATCACGAAAAAAATATATTCGTTTTTCTTCTTGAAAATAATTGTCCATAAATTGTTTCAACTTCTGACAAATTATATCCCCAAAGTCTTTTTCTCTTAAAAGATACCAAAATTTAAAGGTTAAAAATAATTTTTGTTGGGTCACACAAAAAATAATCCTATGACGATATCGCTATGGCGTGAAAATCAAATTTATTGCATATACATTGTATCTCAATATGAAGAACAAACCCGTTCAATATGAAGAACAAACCCGAACTTTCTTTCACAACAAAGTACTTATTCCTGTATACGGACAATATTTTACTTTTAAGCCTTCGTTACTTAACTTCCTTTTAAAAACAATCTTTAAAAATATCTGATTTTCTCCTTTATTCTTTTAAATGTGCATATTTATATGAAATCACTGTGGATTATATTCAATTAATTTCTTAGATTTTTCAAAGATATATTATGACAATGAAATAAAATACTCGGGTTTGTTCTTCATAATAAGATATAACCGATAAATAAACTTTTTTCAAAGGTGACTTCACGACAGATCTTAACTTCCCGTTGGGAACTTCTGTTTGTCAATAAGGTTTTTGATGTATATTTTCCTTGTAAGGATTGTTGTAATAAACTATTAAATCAGTCTTATTACCAATTTTTATATATTTTCTATGTAATGACGTACTTTTATTGTGTAAGATAATATATGTGTCTGTTTCGGATTAAGCGGCTTTAAGGATATCCATCCCTAATGGGACCAAATTCCCTACCCTTAAATGTCCGTCAAGTACATAATACTTTGATATTATATTAAAGTATTTTATAGTGAAAAAGGATTGACTGCAAGAAAGTATCAAAAATTTCATTAATTAAGCAGTAGTTAATTAACAAAGATTGCATTGAAGCCTATGGAAAAGCGTTTTTTCAAAGTAAAAATTGAAATACTTTGAATATCAATAAATCCTGCTGTGGAAAGATGCATCGAAACATTAAAAATAGATTGACAATACGCAAGTTTCGAGATTATCTCCCTTGGTGCGCTCTTTCGTTGAGGAGGGGAGTTTCGTTGCCGCGAAAACAAACAGGTGGGACAGATATTTGATACTGTGTATGTTGGATACATTGCATCATCGATATACAGGTTTATCATAACTACACTATTGCCAGGATGCACTCTGCAGCTTGAGAATAACCGAATTAAAGTAAAGGCATCATTTTTAAATCAAAAATATCGAAACAAAAAAGAAAATATCAGTGGATGTGAGACTTATCGGACGAGGGAAGAGGTATGGACCTCTAATAAATACGATACACATGCATCTGGTCATTGCATGTCGGGAATCTAAATTACATATCGATTCTTTTCCTTATTTTAACTTAAAAAACACTTACTTTTTAGAAAATGTTAGTACAATCAAGAAAATCTGTTACCTTATATAAAGA